>JAHRHZ010000076.1:2921043-2991008 GCA_024137785.1 Ginglymostoma cirratum
TTGTTTGTTGCGAACTGAGCGCAGGTGTTCTGCAAAGCGGTCCCCAAACTCCCCCTCCCATTCCTCAGATGACATGTCCATCCTTGGCCTCCTACAATGTCACAGTGATGCCACCCGAAGGCTGCAGGAACAGCAAATCATATTCAGCCTGGGAACCCTGCAGCCCAATGGCATCAATGTGGATTTCACAAGCTTCAAGGTCTCCCCTCCCCCGGCCGCATCCCAAAACCAGCCCAGCTCATCTCCACCTCCCTAACCGGTTTTTCCTCTCACCCCAAGCCACACCCCCATCTCCTATTTACTAACATCATCCCGCCCCCTTGACCTGTCCGTCCTCCCTGGACTGACCTATCTCCTCCCTACCCCCCTACCTACACTCACCTTTACTGTCTCCATCCCCGCCTCTTCAACTTGTCTGCCTCCTCTCCACCTATCCTCTCCTCTATCCATCCTCTATCCGCCTCCCCCTCTCTCCCTATTTATTTCAGAACCCTCTTCCCCTCCCCCATTTCTGATGAAGGGTTTAGGCCCGAAACATCAAGGTTTCCTGCTCCTATGATGCTGCTTGACCTGCTGTGTTCATCCAGCCCCATGCTTGTTATCTATGACCACTGACTCTCTGTTGTCTACCCTGCTCATTATCTCCTCAAAGAATTCCAAGAGATTTGTCATGCGTAACCTCCTTTGACAAAGCTTTGGTGACCTAGCTGTATTTTACCTTGCATTTCCAAGTACTTCTTAATCTCATCTTTATTAATGGATTCTAAAGTATTTCCAATGACTGAGTCAGGCTAACCAATCCATAGTTTTCTGTCTTCTGTCTCCCTCCCTTTTTAAATAGGGGTATTATATGAGACATTTTTCAGTTCTTTGGGACTTTCACTGACTCCAGTGATTCCGGAAAGATCACCACCAATGCCTCCACAACCTCCTCAGCTATCTCCTTCAGAACTGTGGGGTAGTCCATCTGGTCTGGGTAATTTATCAACCTTTGGATATTTCAGCTTCTCCTCAGTGATTGCCCTACACTCACTTCTGCCCTCTGACTATCTTCAAGTTCTGCTGGTGGATTCCACTGTGAAAACTATTCAGTTCCTCCACCATTTACTTTTCTCATTTTCCAGTGGTTCAATATTCACTGTGATTCTCTCTTACCTTTTATAGATCTAAAAAAAACTCACAATTTCTTTTTTATTACTAGCTAGCTTACCCTCACGTTTCATCTTCCCCCCACCTCTTGCATTTTCAGTTATCCCCTGCTGGTTTAAAGGCTTCCCAATCCTTTGCATTCCCGCAAACCTTCACACATTGTATACTTTTTTCTTTTAAGCTACTATAATAAATCTCTTCTGCTTTTATCAAGAATGGTTTGGCAGAGGCTATTTTATCTCCCAGGAGCATCCAAAGTCGTTCATAATAACTTGAAAACTGAAGGAAGGGAGAGTACAGTTCGGATCATGTTGAGTATAGATAGAATTGATAGCAAAGTCACCGTAAAACAGAAACAGAGTGTAGTTATTAGAGCTAGTTACTTAGATGGTGTAAGAAGCAGCAGACTAAGGGGAGAAATGGGGCAACCACGGCTGACAAGGGAAGTCAGGGACAGCACAAAAGCGACTCTGATAGGCAGGAAACCCTAACTCAGCAGGGTCATTTGAAACACGTGCTGAGTTGAAACAGACACTAGTTTGGCTGGTTTAAAGCCCAGATGCACACCAGAAGTGAATGCAGTCAACACAAATGCTCCTGAAGGGCAGATAAGGTCTGTTTAAGTGATATTATATGAAGATTTTTTAAAATCCCCCATTCTTCTAAAATGCTTTGATTGACAAGTCATCACCTCAAGGTTAGAAAACAGAATTACCTGTCTGTACAGTTTCAGCAGTTTCTGTGCTGTCATTTCCCAAGGGATGCTACTATATCATTACAAATGCCTGCCTGAGTTTTAGAAATTACAGTATCTCAATGGGGATGTGATTTCACAGTTCAATGAGGCTATTAAAGGATCAGCTGTCTTTGACGTGGTCACTGAAATGAAGTTTGTTTTTCCAAGAGATTAACCACTTGAGGAGATTTAAAAGCTTGAAATTAGAACATTTTCACAGAATCCCTAAAGTGTGTCAACAGGCCATTCGTCCCATTGAGTCTATACCGATCCTCCAAAGTGCATCCCACCTAGACCCACCCTGTAACCCTGCATTTCCCACTGTTAAACCACGTACAGGACAACTTACTATGGTCAAGCCACCTAACCTGCACATCCTTGGACTATGGGAAGAAATTGGAGCACCAGGAGGAAACATCTGCAAACACGGGGAGAATGTGCAAACTCCACACAGTCACCTGAGGGTGGAATTAAACCCAGGTCTCTGGCACTGTGAGCCAGCAGTGCTAATCACTGAGCCACGGTGCCACCCCTCTGTTCCATGAATGGAAGACTTTTCACTACCAAGTGCTTGCGATAGCTAGAAGCGCTTCTCTGTATGACTCCTTAGGTCAGCCTGAAATGAATACTGGGTAAGTGACTATGGAATAGCATGGGGGGTATATGAGTGGGCTTGGAGATGTGTGGGAGGCATTAGTATTCTGGAGCTGGCATTGTGGTTGAAAATCATGCTAAGTCGATGGGGTGAATGTGCCAGACTGGAGATGGCATTGGGCATGAGGGGACAGAAGTAGTTGAACCGCATGCAAGAGCTGGCTTGGAGAGATTATAGGGAGTGGGTGGAGGGTGTGAGGCAAGGGCTAGACAGCCCAACAGCCTCTAAAATGACGAAAAAAAATGCCCATAAAAATGAGGAAGTTCTTCCAACCCAGAGATAAAAGGTACTGCAGATGCTGGAGAATCCGAGATAACAAGGTGTGGGGCTGGATGAACACAGCAGGCCAAGCAGCATCATAGGAGCAGGAAAGCTTGACGTTTTGGGCCTAGACCCTTCATCAGAAAAAGAGAGGTGGGTTCTTCCAACCCACCTCTCTTTGAACCTGCCTGCCACAGTGACTGCCTACGTTTGCTTCCTGGTTCAGCAGACCTGACCCTATCCTGTATTCACCTCCCAGAGGAAAGGTTAACCTAAACTGAGCCCTTGAAATGAATATGGGACTCCAGGAAATTGAGAAAATTGCCTAACTTGAGCTACCCAACTGGGTAGAGAAAATTTAGCCCTAAAATTATGAACATGTTGGAGGATAAATCAGAATCTAAGGCTACACATTCAGAAAGTGTTAATTCATAGAATCGTGTAGAAAGAGGCCATTTGGCCTATCGAGACCACACCAACCCTTCGAAGAGCATCCCACCCAGACCCAGACTCACACTAACCCCACAATCTCACGTTTATCATAGCTAACCCACCTGGCCTGCACATCCCTGGATACTACAGACAATTTCCCGTGGCCAATCCACACAACCTGGACATCTTTGGAATGTGGGAGGAAATCAGAGCACCCAGAGAAAATCCATGCATAAACAGGAAGAACACGCAAAATCCACACAGACAGTCACCAAAGGCTGGAATTAAACCTGGCCCCAGGTGTTGCGAGGCAGCGATGCTAACCACTGCGCCACCGTGCTGCCCTAGCAAATGTATCAAATGAGAATGAGAAGTCTATAAAAGTACAAACAAAACACATCAGTTTATTTCTAGACAATTAGCTGTGAGTGAATGCAAAGAGTATATGTACTTTCACTTTTGTCCTGGATTATTGTCTATAGATTTTCCCCCAAGACAGGCCTGACATTACCCAATTTATTCATTACTCCTTTTTAACAAAGAGATGGCATATTTATAATCCTTCAGCCCTCAGCTACATCCTCTTTATCATCCCTTTGGTTATGTGGGGTTTGAAAAGAAATTTGATCAGGTGGAACACAAAAGGTTACAATTCAAGATAAAGGCTCATGGAGATGGAAGAAATATATCAGCCTGCATAGTGACTGGTGAACAGGCAGGCAGCAGAGGCTGGAGATAAATGAGGCATTTTCAATTTGGCAGGATGTAATCTAGTGTCACAAGGATCAGTATTGAGACCTCAGTTATTTACAACCTATATTAATGACTTGCCCAAAGACACCAAGAGTAATGTATTCAGGTCTGCTGAAAATACAAAGCTAGCTGGGAGTTTAAGCAGTGATGGAAATCACAAAAAGGCTGCAGAGATGGAATGTGCTGTAAGAAAGTGAGAGGTTATTTATTTTGGTAGAAAGAATAGAAGGCAGAATTGTGTTAAAGGCTATGGAACCTAAAAGTGTTGATATCCAGACAGACTTGGTGTGATCATACAAAGAACACCAGAAGTCAAAATATGAAGGAAAGTGACTGGCCCAGATAGAGTCCCCGGGGGTGCATTCAGATCCTGTGCAGACCAGCTGGCAGAAGTATTCTCTGGCATCTTTAACCTCTTCTTGCTACAATCTGAAGTCCCCACCTGCTTAAAGACCACCAACATCCCAGTATCAAAGAAAACACATGCAACATGCCCCAATGACTACTGCCCAGTGGTTCTGACTTCCATAATTGTGAAGTGCTTCGAGAGGCTAGACATGGCTCACATCAACTTTAGCCTCCCAGCCTGCCTCGATCCCTGGTAATTTATCTACTGCTGCAACAGGTAGATGCTATCTCCCTGGCTGGACAATCATCCCTGGAACATCTGGATAATAAAGATATCTACATCAGGCTTCAACTTATTGACTACAGCTCCATCTTCAACACTATAATCCCAACCAAACTAATCTCCAAATTCTGAGACTCAGATCTCTGCTCCGCCCTCTGTAATTCTTTCTACAATTGTACAGGACTTCAGCAGAACTCTTGTGAGGCAGTGATGGCATCACTATCTCTACTCCAGGTGTCCCCAGGGTCCAAGACCCCTCAACTCCAGCGGTGTTTCAGAGCATGCCTGATGAGATTGATTAGAAAATATCTAGCTATATGCTTTAATACCCATTATCAGGACTCATATGGCAGAATGGTAGCGTCCCTGCATCTCAGCCGGGAGACACAGGTTCAAGCCCTAACTGCTCAAGAGGTATATAGTAATGTCTCTGAACATCTAACATTCTAATATCTAATGTCTAGACTGATTAGAAAATACCTTTTTGCCTTAGGTGAGGCCATATCTGTAGTATGGCTTCAGTTTAAGTCCTCACATTTAAAGAAGAACATAATTGCATGAGATGCAGTGCAGAAGTTCATTGGAATTGTTTTGGGTTATCCTGTGAATGACAGGCTGAGTCAATCAGGCCAATACTTTCTGGAATTTTGAAGAATGAGAAGAAATCTAATTGAAGCATAGATTCTGAAACAATAAGATGTGGTCAAAATGATGAGATATTTCCTGTGGCTGGGAGAATCTAGAACATGGGAGCATAGTCTCAGGGTCAGGGGTTGATCATTTAGGACTGAGATGGTGAGAAATTTCTTCACTGTGAGTTTCAAATCTTTGGAATTCTTTACCCCAGAGGATTGGGAATTCTTCAACATTATGTATAATTAAAATTGAAATGGTTAGATTTTCAGTATCTGAGGGAATCAAAGGGAGGTGGGGAGTGGGCTGTAAAATGGACTTAACTGACCAGAAAGTTCCTACTGATCAAACTGAATGACAGAATAGGTAGGGGGGTTGTATGACCTACTTCTGCTTCTATTTCATACATCTGGAAGTTTTCAAACTTTTTTGTCCTGAATACAGGCAGTCCTCACTTTATATTGTACGGTTTAACATCATTTTGTATGAACATCTTTTTATTTTCATGGTCTGTTTCTTTGAATTATATCTTTTCCAATAAAACGTCATTGCCTCCTTATGTTGTCTGGCCCTTGTTTCCTTCTTCTTACTTTAGGGTTACTCGGTTTAATATTCAGCTATTCCATTTTCTAGCTTTAGTTCTGTACTTGCATTGAAAGGCTTCATCTGCTGATTTAAGAACTGAGTACGAGTAGTGCTGGGACTCTATAGCTCTCAGCACCAACTAACTCCTACCATTAGATGGTGACTGATAAATTTAAAAATACAGGCAAGTGTAAATTTTAATGTGGTTATTTTATATTTGAGCTTAGTACTTTTTAAGCATTATCTCGCAAGTTACTTCAGCTCAGACATAAGCTGTGCTGAAACATACAATACATTATCTCCACTTTGTACATTGTTTTTTCCGGGCAAGAAAATAACCAAAGGAACCTACCTTTGGCTTTAATTGTATCAGAGATAAAAGGTACTGCAGATGCTGGAGAATCCGAGATAACAAGCATGGGGCTGGATGAACACAGCAGGTCAAGCAGCATCATAGGAGCCAGAAAACTTGACGTTTCGGGCCTAAACCCTTCATCAGAAATGGGGGAGGGGAAGAGGGTTCTGAAATAAATAAGGAGAGAGGGGGAGGCGGATAGAGGATAGTGTGTATTGTGTGTGTTGTGTGCACAATTTAAAGGGTCTGTTGAGATACAGTCAACTCAAAATTTAAAAACTGGCTGATTTTTGTACCACACTATTAGCATCAGCTAATCATTTCCTATAAACATGTGATCAAGGTAATCCCTCTACAATTACCATCAAGCCATAGGTCCAAATTGTTTCATTGAACAGTGAAAGACTGTATGCCAATAGCAATATCAGGCCAAGTTAAAAGTATGAAGCCAACCTGGTAATTCTAAAACACAGGACTTGGTGAATTTTAACTAAAGTATGAGTGTGCACTATAGGCAAAGCTAAAATAATTCCATAATGAATAGATTGGATATAATCTTCCAAGTCCTGCCATAACCAATTGTAAGTATTAGTGAATGTTTCATAACGAGCTGGAGGAGAAGGCTCCACAAATGTCCTCACACTCAGTGATGGGGAGATCAGTATAAAAGACAAGTCTTAAACATTTACAACTATTTTCAGCCAGAAGTGTTGAGTGGATAAATCATTTCAGCCTCCTCCTGAGGCTCCCAGCATGACTGCTAGTCTTCAGTCTACAAAAATCACTCCATGTGATATAAAGAAAGGCATGCACATATTGGATGCAGCAAAGGCTATGGATTCTACGCATGGGCATGCAGGGCAAGAGACATAGCCGAGGTGTTAAACGAATACTTCGCTTCTGTATTTACCAAGGAAATAAATGCCAACCAGGCCATGATGCTACAAGAGGAAGCCCCACTAGAAATATTCAAGATTAGTAAGGAAGAAGTGTTCGCTAGGCCAATAATATTAAAGTTGGTAACACATCAGGACCAAAGGAGATACACCCAATTATATTGAAGCAAGTCAGCATGAAAATTGCAGGAACATTGGTCATAATTTCTCAGTCTTCCCTAGGCATAGAAGAAGTGCCAAAGGACTGAGGAATTGCGTTGAATCCTTATTCAAAAATGTGTATAAGCATATGTCCAGCAATTAGAGAACCTTTGGAAACAATTATTCAAAATAGAATTTGCCGGCACATGGAAAGAAGCGTGAGTTGTTCAGGAAGAGCCAGTGTAGATTTCCAAAGCTGAAATTGTATTTGAGTAACTTATTGGAGTTTTTGAAAGGGTACGAGAAAGCATTGGTGTGGGTAATGCTGTTGATGTGGTGCATATGGACCTAAGAAGGGCATTTGAGACAGTGGCAGACAACAAACCTGTGAGAAAGGCTATAGCTCATGGAATAAAAGGGACAGTAGCAACAAGGACACAAAACTGGACGAGTGATAGGAAAGAGAGCAAGTTTATTGATGAGGATAAATTGGAGACATGAAACTGTTCCCCTTGGGGAGAAAAAAATGCTAGGAGTAGATGTTAAAGCAATGTGTAAATTTATAAGAGGTCTGGATGTGTTAGATAGGGAGAAACTGTTCTGGCTTGCAAAAGGTTCGTGAAAGAGAGGGCACAGATTAAAAGTGATTTGCAAGCCTAGCAAATGTGCCGTGAGAGAAAACATTTTCACACAACTTGTTATTTAGATCTGAAATGCACTGACTGGAGGTATGGTGAAGGCTGAATCTTTTGAGGCATTCCAGAGGGCATTGGATGTATATTTGAATTGAGATACTAAGGGAATGGGAAAAAGGCAGGAGAATTGCATCAAGTCATAATGCTCGTTGATGAACCAATGCCAACACAGTGGCTAAATCGCTTCCTTCCGCATAGTAACAACTCTCGGATTTAGTGGATGCTGCCAATATGCTGGCTGTAGTACATGAGTTCCCTAATTAATCAGAAGCATCTCACTTGTCAAGCTGTTCCAATACTCCTAATATAGTGGCATGTACATGACAACTTGGATAAAGCAACCAACTGTGTTGTCGCCAAATTTACTAACAATACAAAGATAGTAAAGCAAAATGTGAAGATGGTACAAAGATTCTGCAATTAGAAAAATATAGGTAAAATGAGTGAGTGAGCAAAACATTCAGCAGATAAAGTATAATATGAGGCTGTCTACTTTGACAGGAAGAATAGAAAAGCCGATTATTTAAATGGAGAGACTACAGAATGCTGCGGTACAATGGTATCTATGTGTCCTTGTACATGAATCACAAAATTTGAGGATTCAGATAAAGCAACAATTAGGAAAGCTAAAGGAATTTTAATATTTCTTGCAAGGAGGATGTAGCATAAAAATAAGGAAGACTTGTTACAACTGTTCAGAACATTGCTGAGTTTCACAGGGCTATGCACAATTGTGGCCTTCTTACTTAAGATGGGATAAACTTGCACTGGATGCAATTCAGACAAGGTTCACTGGGCCAACTTCTGGGATGGAAGAGTTGTTTTAAAGGAAATATTGATAAAGTGGGGGCTTTATCCATTGGAGTTTGGAAGAAAGAGAGATGATCGTATTGAAACATCGATTCTGAGGGGAATTGATGGGGTAGATGCTGAGAGGATATTTTCCCTCATGGAGAAATCTGAAACCAGGGACACAATTTCTCACAATAACAGTTAGTGTGTCTGAGCTTCGGGCCATCAATGCAAGAGTTCCCTTGGGTAGTGTCTTTGACCTGACCATAGTTAGCTCCTCGATCAATGACATTCTCTTGAATATAATGATGAATACACTCAGCGCATATATAAAAGCAATCTGTGTGGCGCACAACATGACCTGGCCAGTATTAGGCCCCTTTTTAATCCTTGTGTTTCAGAATTAGATCCCTTAAGACTCCATTCTACCTATTGTACCTGTATAATGCACGCTCATGCAATTAAACCCAATCGGGACCATGTGAATATGAATCATTATCGGGCATGATTTACCTACCATTTTCAGTTTCTTTTCTCTTTCAATTTGTCAACTATCCATCTATACAAGAGAGGATTGCACATAACAATAAGAGAGAACATATAAGGAAGTGGTGCCATCTTCACTCCATTATACTTTAAAGGTCAACAGGAAATATTAAGGAAATAACTAACCTGAAATAAGTTGGACTCAGCCGAAGATTGGGATCAGACTTCTCAAGATATTTTCTAATCCTACTTATATTGGCAATCACTCACTGAAACCAAAAGAATATGCAAAAAGTGCTGGTGTCAAACGTTCATTTTCTAAGGTCATCCAGCTCAGTGCATGTTTACATTGTTACAGGCCTAATGATTTTAAATGAGCTGTTTTAGAGATGTTGGCTCATTCAGGGACCACATACTGTCTTTAGTCGTAACTATATCACTGTTCTTCAACTGTCACTGGGTCAAAATCCTGGAACTCCCACCCTAAAAGCATGGTGGGTGTATCTGCAGCACATTACAAAAGATTTGATAGGCTGGGCTTGTTTTCACTGGAGTTTAGAAGTGTGAGCAGTGACTTGATTGAAGTTTATAAGATCCTGAATGATTTTGGCTAGGTGAACATGGAAAGGACAATAAAATTAAAGATGCCCTTTTAGGACAGAAACAAGGACATTTTTGTTTTAATTACAGAGAGTGGTGCAACTTTGGAACACTCTGCCTCAGAAGCAATGGAGGCACCAGCAAAATTTTTGAGAGTCAAGTGATCCCCTTGTGTAACAAGAATCTAAAGTAAATAGGGTAGATGGAAATATAGAATTTAGAAGACAAACAGATCAGACATGACCTCATTGATTGGCAGAACAAGTGTGATGGTTCAAATGATCAACTATCTCGACTGAACATTGAACCTGACCTGTTGAAGTGAGACCAATAACGCAGCTGACACCAAACTCAGAAGCAGTGAGTAGTGTCAGTGAAAGAACAGTAACGTGTTGTCTATTCAGTCAACTTGCCTTCTTCTTCAATCAATGAAGACAAAAGTCTGGACATTAACAGTTTTGCTTTGAAAAGCACACAAATTTATTGATCATCAAAGATTCACTGCATTGGTTGGCTTCTGCTCCAAGCAACCTTCCATAGGCATTATTAAGTAGACCACAAATTAAATTTCCACACAATCAATGCATAGAATTAATAGACTGCAGTGCATCTTAGAGCATTTATTGACTCCAAGGATATCTGTGAGCTTATTGATTTTGTTGACTTTAAGAAAAATCAGAATATTTCAAAGTGAACACGCAGTCTGTTGGGCTAAAGGCCTCGTTACACAATCTGTGACTATCTCTCCCCCTCCTCTGCCTCAACCCACCTTGGACAGGCTTGAAGATCACATGATAAAGTTGCACATAAAGCTTCCAACCATCTCATTACTGCAATTGGCTCAGCCACCAGACAGCTTAGAGGGTGTGGTGTGATGAATCCACTCTTAAGGGTGACTGTCCAGATTTCAAAATGTTCACAGATGACCATCAGCTTATTGGACAGGGCAAGGAAGTGAACCAAGCCAGAATACTCCATGGCTGTTGAAGCAATGCAAGCTGACTGAACTCCGAACTCTGCTAGCAGACCACCTGAATCCTGAGGTTCACATTTAATCTAACTTTCGGTACTGGACCAACCAGTAGCCAATCACCACAAGACAACAGGTCGTGGGAAGTGCAGTCATATTTGTGTTGTCTTAAGGCTTAAGGTGGTACCAGCTTCAGGAAAATCAGGGAGCAGAGGTGAGTGTAGTGGTCACCATTACTGGAGGAATTGAAAGGTCTGAAGATAGATAAATCACCCAGGTCAGGGGCAGCATGGTAGCTCAGTGGTTAGCACTGCTGCTTCACAGTGCCAGGGACTTGGGTTCAATTTCACCCTTGGGAGGAGAGTGCAAACTCCACACACTCCCTGTGTGGAGTTTACACAATCGCCCTGGGTCTCAGAGTTCTTCTGGGTGCTCCAGTTTCTACACACAGTCCAAAGATGAGCACGTCAGGTGGATTGGCCATGCCAATTTGCCCCATAGTACCCAGGGATGTGTAGGTTAGATGCGTTAGCCATTGGGAAATATTAGGTGGGGGAATGGGTCTGTCTGTGATGCCCTTCAGAGGGTAAGTGCAGACTTGTTGGGCCGAATGACCAGTTTCCACACTGTAGGGACTCTATGACTACTTCCCAGATTTTTGGAGGAGATAGCTGAGGAGATTGTGAAGGATCTCTCAGGAATCACTGGAGTCATGGAGGATACAACGGAACTGGAGATGGACTTATGCAACACCCCATATTAAAAAGAGAGAGAGACAGAAGCCAAGAAATTATAGGCCATTTAACCTGACCTCAGATGTTGGTAAGATTTTAGAGTCCACTTCAAGGCTGAGATTGCAGAGTACTTCGAAGTGCATTGTAAAAGAGTGTTGAGTCAGCATGGCTTCATCAGAGGTAGGAGGTCACACCTGACAAAAGTGTTAATATTTTTGAGGAGGTAACGAGACAGACAAAGCAGAGACAGTGGATATGATCTATTTGGATTTTCAGAAGGCTTTTGACAAGGTGCTGCACAGGAGACAGCTAAACATAATAATAGCCCACGGTATTCGGACTACAGTACTGGCATGGATAGAGGACTGACTGACTGGCAGGAGACAGAAAGTGGGGATAAAGGGGTATTTTTCAAGATGGCAGAAAGTGACTAGTGAACCATGACTATTCATATTATACATTTATGATCTGGACAAAGGAACTGAGGGCATTGTTGCTAAATTTGCCAATGATACAAAAATAGATGGAAGGACAGGCAGTGTTGAGGAGGCAGGGAGGCTGCAGAAGGATTTGGACCGGCTAGGAGAGTGGGCAGAAAATGTAGCAGATGTGGGCACAATGCAATTTGGGGAAGTGTGAGGTTATGCACTTTGCTCGGAAGAACAGAGGTGTAGACTATTTTCAAAGCGAGGAAAAGCTTCAGAAATCTGGAGCACAAAGGGACTTGCCAGTCCTTGTTTATGATTCTTTTAACGTTAGCAAGCAGCTTCAATTTACAGTTAAGAAGACAAATGCAATGTTGGCATTCATTTTAAGAGGGTTAGAACACATGAGCAGATATGTACTGCTGAGGCTGTATGAGGCTCCGGTCAGACCACATTTGGAATATTGTAAGCAGTTTTGGGCACTGTAGTTAAGGAAGGATATACTAGAGTTAGATGGGGTCTACAGGAGGTTCACAAGAATGATCCAGGAGATGAAGGGCCTGTCGTAAAAGGAGCGTTTGAGGACTCTGCATCTGTACTCAATGGAGTTTAGAAGGATTGGGGCATGGAGGGGGCAGATCATATTGAAACCTGAGATGCCTGGATGGAGTGGATATGAAGATGATATGTCCACTAATAGGACAGACCAGGACCGGAGGACACAGCCTCAGGGAGAGGCACAACTCTTTAGAACTGAGGTAAGGAGAAATTTCTTCAGCCAGCGGGTGATGAATTTGTGGAAATTATTGCCACAGAAGACTGTGGAGTCCAAGTCATTGAGAGTATTGAAGACAGAGATAGACGGGCTCTTGATTGGCAAAGCAAGCAAAGGTTAGGGGGAGAAGGCAGGAGAATGGAATTGAGAAACGTCTCAGCCAAGATCAAGCAGCATAGTAGACTTAATGGGCTGAATAGCTTTATTCTGATAAGCTATGGTTTTATGGTCTAAACAAAAATATTCCAAATGCATTCCTAACCATATGATTAAATTTTAGCTAAACTAATGTTTTCTTTTCGAGAAAGTACGCATTTTACAATTCAACTCTCCAAACATCAGAATTGTCCGAAAACTAGGCATGTTTTCATTCAACTCTTCTCACTTTGAACAGGTTGCATAATCTGATGACGGGAAGCAGAAGCAGACATGAAAGATTCATTAAATTCAATGAGTGTGAAATGAACCCATATCTTCAACAACATGGACATAAACCTAAAGCTATTTGCAAACTCCTCAGTTGATCTTCCTTCATCTCCTATTCGCCGGATTAAGACATTCATCTTTGAATTGCCACATTTCAATTTCTTTTTTCTATGAAAACTGTCAAGACATTGGTTGGTAAGCTGCTTTTGTATTCTTTCTGCCTAAGTGGACAAGTTGCCTTTTTACTCCATCTGCCAATTCTTTTGTGAACTCACATTCTGTGACTCTTTAATCCTATAGCTAATTACTTCTACTGTTTAGCAAGCATGCATTCCTGTGTTTTAGTTTCACCAGGTTGACACTTCAGTTTCAGGGGTATCCAATGTTGCTGCTGGTATATATCATACTGTACTAGGATTGGGTCCCTGGCGTGATGGTGGAAAAAGATACACCAGGATATACATTTAAAGGTTTTGAGTTACATGGATCAATATGTAAAATTTAAGTATTTGCTCTATTTATTTGTGAAAATGAAATAAAACTAAATTGCAAATTTGTGTGCACATGGGGGAACAGAAGTTAAACTTTCACAACACACAATTCACCAATGGCTCATACGATTCAATAAAGTACAGAGGGATGAAGTGTAGGATGCAGCATAAAAGCAAGGAGAAAGCAATTAAGCTGAAATATTTATTGTGCAATGTTGTATAAGCTTCGACTTGTTTATGGAATTACTTCTCTGGAGAATTGTTTTCTTGGTTCCTTGCAAATATAAATGTACAACGAAGGAAAATAAATATTTTCCTGAGTACTGCCCTATTGCAGTTTCTGGCATACTTCATTCTACCAGCATCTTCAAAATGTTTATGGTTCATACCTTTGGAACTCAGGATAACCAAACCTCTAAATGATTCGATTAAATTGTTATTCTTTGCTGTCACAAAATACCCAGGCCAATTATTGTATTTCAATTCTTTTGATACAATATATCAAGTTTAATTTGCTTAGTTCTCAAATGTACTTGAAAAATGCTGAATATGAAAGTCATTTTGTCATTCTTGGCTAGATCAGGTGCTCAGAGCAGTGCAGTGCCCAATAAAAGTAATCTGTCCACAGAACTAAATCAACAGGATAGATGTCCTAAAATTTTATTTTAATTGGATATGTCCTGCCACTTCTGACAGAAAAATGTCTCCATGTTTTCAATTCGTTCAACAATAAAGAATAATTTACTTGACTGGATAGCTACCGAGTGAAGTACCATGAAAGTAATTGGGTTTCAAATTGTTCACTGACACATACATAGCTGTACCAAATGCTATGTTGATTATAAATAGCCCCTGCAGGACTTTCAAGAGTCTCTTATTGTCAAGCGTAAAGCTGATGTGCAGATATCAAGGGAAATATTTCTCTTTGACACAGTTACCGTTGTCAAAAGCTACAAGATATAGATAAATAACTTGGTTAAAATTGCTGCTGGCAGCTAGATTAATTCCAGGGATATTAGAAATGAAAATGTCACACCAAGTATTAAGATTCAGAGCATGTGTAGGTTTCCCTTACAAAATATTCAACAACAAAGCAATGTCACATGTAGGATGGAATTTCCATGCTTTGATGTGTCGGGGTTTGGGTAGATCAGCAGCAAGTGAGGAACCCAAAAGTATGTGTAACACATTTGCCAGAGCTTTTAAAACCCAGACACTTTAGGATCCCAGACCAATTAGCTTATGGTACAATGATGATCTGCAAGAATCTACCCCAGTTGTACTTCTTAAAATGGGGAACTGTGATAATGGTAGCTAAAGGATTGTGCAAATGGAGGAACAGAGGAAGGAACTATACTAATGGATTTACAATGAAGGAAGATAGTAACTCATGTCCACAGATAATTCTCCCGAACTGATGCTGCGGTCTGTATGTGTCCAGAGGGGAATTCCCCTCAACTATTAGGTAGAAATAGCCTGCCTCAGAGAACAAATGGCCAGAGACTTATGAGGTGGTTTGTGAAAAGATGCTACTGGAAACAGTGCAGGGAGACACTTCATTAACAAAATCAAACTATGGGCTGATGTGCATATCACCTCAAACCCATTCGCACCAATTTACCTTTAAGGTTCACCATCACTTCCTTAGTTTCCCAACTGACCAGTTACCTCTGACATTGAACATCATTTTCATCCAATGTCAAAATGGTTCCTCAAAGTCACCATCAACACATGTCCATCCCATAATTTGGCACATTGTTCACAATTATGAGTGGCTTGCTTCCTTGTAGGAGAAGATGCAGAAGCTTCAGGTAGCCTTGTGCCTGTGGTGGAAGTAAGCTAGCTTACAGTGTGCATGGTCCTTGGAGATGGAGCGATGGGGTCTCCCAGTTCCTGGTGACAAAACTACAGACCATAGGACACAAAAGAACGCATTCATATTCACGTGATATCATCAAGTGAAATATAATCATGTGCATAATATCCACTGAAGACCTCACATTGAAAGGACAAATTCATGATTTTCATCTCTCATTGGTCCTTCAGGCAAAACAACAAAGACATTTTTAGCACTCATTCATTCTGAAGATGCTGAGTCATAAGGCATGTGCAGATAATGCACCAGTTCAATTGACTAATCCCTGTGGAACAGGTAAACAGTTTTCACTCCGTATCTCTCACATCACAGATAATTATAATAACTCTCCAGGTGGTGCACAGAGAGAGCTGAGGATAATCAAAGGATACAGGAAACCTTAATCTCTGCTCAGGCAGATGCTGATGGCAAGATGATTTATAAAGAAAATAATTCTGAAACAGCAACAAAAAAAGTATGTGAGGTACTGACAGTCTTTCCAGTGACGCCGAGGAAGAGACACCGGACCCGAAACGTTAACCCTGTTTGTGCCTCCACAGATGCTGCCAGATCTGCTGAGCTTCTCTAGCAATTTTGTCTTTGTTTACTGTACGCACTTGGATGGACAAGCCCATCTCAAACAGGAGTACCATTTTATCACAGGCCTTGATGATGATAATCTTTGTTTATGGCAATTGTGGCCGTTTATATAAAGCCTCAAATGCCACTTTCCAAAAAAAGAGTTTGCTGGTCCTCACTCTGAATGTCACTATAAATAGCGCTGACCAGAACCTTTCCCTGGCTCTTCCATTCCCCAGTGATGTACATCAAAGTTCTTTCTAGGTCATGTTAGCACAAAAGTGCATTCAGGTAGCAAATGGAATGATGGTGAAAGGAATGAGGAAGTAGGACCCAGCAGAAGGCATTTCCACTTCTCACTCATTGCATTCCCCTTAGTCAGAGGCCATATATTGCCTTTTGACCACAGGCAAAGACTGCCCATGCACAGTTGCATGTGGAACAATCATTAGCTTGGAACTTTAATACCTCAAAGATAAACAGGGGATGCTGGTCAAGAACATCTCATGATTCAGAGTATAGACTAAGCAGCCTATCACTACCTTAGTTGAAATGGGCTACACCAGGTAGAAGTAGCAGAATAAGGGCTAATTTTGTACAAATGCAATTACAAAATGGACATCTTCTTGAGGGGAGTTCGGGTTGGGCAATAAATGCTGTCCAAGACAGCAAAGTCCACATCCCATGAGAGATGAAATAAATAAGCATGTTCAAATAGGATCGCGATATAATGATAAAGTTTCCACATATTTTCAGTCACATAACAACAAATTATTTGTATTTTTTTCTTTTCTTGCCAGTTTTGCCTGCTGCCTGGAAAGTGGCCTTCTCACGTGTGTTATACTTTGGGATAAGATATACAGGCAAAAATTGTGTGCCCCTGACAACAATGCCATGTGGACTGCAGGAGTGTTTTTGTGTTAGGAGTGAGGTGGAACCTGTTGTTGCAGTGCCAAGTGTGTTCGCGATGTGGCTGCCAGATGGGTACACCGTTGCAACCTCACTACATTGTGCCATTCTGAGGGAGACTGAGCAGCAAGATGCATCACAGCTACTGCTATGACCACATCCACCCCTTTTCTTATTGTTTCTCTTCCTTACTGCTGTTTGCATTTTCAGAGGACAGCATGGCGCACTTAATCTCGGAGCTGTTTATTGAACGTATCTTCATATCTGTGGCAAAAGCTCACGTTTAGCATTCCAACTGACTTACCTGTTACACAATTTGTTATCATATGTGTATGAGTGTGGTGGTCTTCAGCCACATTGCTTGGGCTCCTAATGGGTGTCATCAGCCAGGTTTTAGATGGGTAGCCGTGTTGTCTAAGGAGTCAGCTGGTGATTTGGTATGGTATGCTCATGGTGCAATGAAGAAACCATGGTATCTCCCTTGGAAACTTGTGTGCAATAGCATGACAATGTTTTGGTGGTCGCACAAAAATTTCATATTGATGGAATTAAAGCTTTTTATTATTCACATCCCCGGGTAATGTGGAGGTGTTTTGACTGCCATAAGTACGGAATCATACCCTGTAACACGGGAAAACCAGCATGGATACAAGTCCACAAGTCCATCTATTCTGACTGACCTCTAAATTTCCTAACCTGGCATTGGAAACTTACATGATATATTTGTGGGACAATAATTGCAATATTCCACAAATATCTTGATCAGAGACCCCGAAAAGAACTGTAGTTAAAGAATAGTGGCCGCTTTGACAAACACTGGTAAAGCCACTAGCTCCACTCGGCAGCTTCTTCCTGTAGGCCTCAAATGTTTCCAATAACCTGATATGTTCTGTTGAGTTCCCTCTGTCACAGCTCTTCTGACAGGTCAAGGAAACAAATTGACTGCTGATACACACTGTGGTGTGTACATTATCCTGTGTAAGCTGCGCTGCTCTGTTCCCCACCAGGTTCTTGAGGAACGTTAGGCCTGTGAGGGGAATGCTGTTGGTGACCATGTTATTGCTGTCCCTGATGTAGGTCTCTCTGTTGCTGGTGGTGTTGCTATAGCTCATGTGATCGTCACCTGAAGTCTTGCATAAGGCTGTGTATTCAATATCTGCACCGTATTAGCATATAGCACATGTATTAAAGAACAGTACAACATAGGAAAGGGCCCTTCGGCCCACCGTGTTGTGCTGAACATGATGTCAAATTAAACTAATCCCTTCTGCCTGCCCTTGGTCCATATCCTTCCATTCCTTGCACATTCATGCGCTGATCTAAAAGTCCCTTAAATGCCCCCTACTGCATCTGCCTTACCACCATCCCTGGCAGTGTGTTCCAGACTCCTATGACTATGTGTAAAAAAACTTGCCCCTCACATCCCCTTTGAACTTTCCCCCTCTCACCTTAAGTGCATGCCCCCTAGTATTAGACAGTTGAACTCTGGGAAAAGATTTTGACAGTCAACCCTCATCTCATAATTTTATAGACTGCTATCAAGTCTCCACTCAGCCTCTGATGCTCCAGAGAAAATCTGTGATTTTCTTTTGAACCTCTCCTTATAAATTCATACACCCTAATCCAGGCAGCATCCCGGTAAGCCTCTTCTGCATCCTCTCCGAAACCTTCACAACCTTCCTGTAAAGTGATAACCAGAACTGAATACAATACTCTAAGTGTAATCTAACCAAAGTCTGTAATGTGACATCCTCATTCTTGTACTCAGTTCCCTGACCAATAAAGGCAAGCATGCCATATGCCTTCTTTACCACCCTATCTATTTGTGTGGCCACTTTCAAGGAGCTGTGGATTTGAACTTCAAGATCCCTCTATGCATTGATGCTGATCAGGGTCAAGACATTAACTGTATATGTTTCCTTAACATTGGATCTCCCAAAGTGCAGTGCCTCACACTTATATGGATTAAAATCCATCTGCTATTTTTCCACCTATTTCTGCAACTGATCTATATCCCACTGCATCCTTTGACAACCTTCTACACTATCCACATATACGAGCTTTGTATCAGCTGCAAATTTACGAACCCACCCATCTACATTTTCATCCAAGTCATTTCCCTATATCACAAACAACCGAGGTCCCAGTACATTCTACATAAACCGTTTAAGTTGGAGTTGGATCGATGTGCTGCTTTTGTTCATTTTTATAGAATAGAATAACAAAAGCTTTACAGTGTAGAAGCAGGCCATTGGCCCATCAAGTTCACACTGACTCTCTGAAGAGCATCCCACCATACCCCTAACCTATCCCTGTAACCCTGCATTTACCAAAACTAGTTCACTTAGCCTGCACATCTCTGGACAATTTAGCATCCACCTAACCTACACATCTTTGGACTGTGAGAGGAAACCTGAGCACCCAGAGGAAACCCATGCAGTCACTAGAAAAACATGCAAACTCCACACAGACAGTCACCCAAAGGTGGAATCGAACCCAGGTCCCTAGTGCTGTGAGATGGCAGGTGCCAACAAATGTGCCACCCATGTTGTGTTATTTGGGGGTGTACCAATTTGAATCTGCAACTGGCCTCTTCCGAAAAGTGAAGTATACACAAATTATTATTTTTCTTTGATTAATTTCCCATATTGCCACAATCACCACTTCTCAAAGTAATCGAGTGGGCACAAAATGCTTTCTGACATTTTAGAATTGTCCAACTGCCAATTGTATAATGTTGTTCACAAGTCTCTTTTATGTACTTGTCAGGTCTGCAGTTTTAAAATGAGGTAGAATCCTCAATTGAAATTTTATTCCAGGATAAGTAGTAAGTTATGCTTGATATTTATCAGCAAAGATGTTTAACTATTATTAAACCCAAAAGTCAACAGATATATTTAACATCTCAAAGCATAAGTACAGACAGTTGTTGAGGTCTCCAAAAGACCAGGAACATTTACTTTTCCCTAGTATGACAAATTTGAAATCCTAATGATTTGGGGAAGAATAGAACAACAATAATCCACAATTTATAGAAGAATTAACAAAGTGAAGCCTAAATACTATCTAAATTTTACTTATGCTGAATACCATTTTTCTTATAACACCCCAAAAATGAGCATCACTGAAACATGAAACAATGGGGTTAAACATAAACAGTGGGTGTGGAAGGATATTGGGCGTTGTGAAAAAGACTGCTGAAAATTGAGACATTTTTATAAATCCTAGTCATTTCAGAACATTAGCTGGAAATAAAGTGCCAATTCCTGCAAGTAATTTGCAGCTGCTTCAATGGTTTTCTCATACTCCACAACACCAGTTTAGACTTGAAATAATTACACTTTGTAATACTGGTGTGGCAATAATTAGCTGCTGTAACTGTAGCACCTAAGAGAACTGTGACAGTTGTAAATGATTTTGCTTCTCTCAGAAGGCAGGAGAATATAACAGAATTCAAGATACTGGTGTTCAGGAGTTCAGGAGTTCAGGAGTTCAGGAGTTCAGGGGCTTTTAGGGGTGACATGATGGCTCAGTGGTTAGCACTGTTGCCTCACACCACAAGGGACCTCAGTTCAATTCTACCCTTGGGTGACTGTCTGCGTGGAGTTTGCACATTCACCCTGTGTCTGTGTGGGTTTTCTCTGGGTGCTCTGGTTTCCTCCCACAGTCCAAAGATTAGAAGGCTAGATGGATTAGCTGTGCTAAATTGCCTGTAGTGTTAGATTAGGTGGGGTATAGGATGATGGGTCTAAGGGTGAGTGTGGACTTGTTGGGCAGAAGGGCCTTTTCCCACATCATAGGGATTCCACTGAAAAAGTGTAGGGTAGATTTGTGAGGTAAAACATATTTTAAGTAAAAGTTAAATATGTTCTTTAAAACAAGTGCATCTTGAATGCTATCAAAATTTCATTTGGAAACAGTTGAATAAAGGAAAAGGAGAAAAATTAATACATTAGACACCATGTTTATTTACAACGAAAGCCATGAAGTAAGCCAGGAGTATCTGTCCTGTCCTGATTAGACATGAGCAGAGTGGTATAATGAATTTAAGTAACT
Source organism: Ginglymostoma cirratum (assembly GCA_024137785.1). Classification (NCBI taxonomy): domain Eukaryota; kingdom Metazoa; phylum Chordata; class Chondrichthyes; order Orectolobiformes; family Ginglymostomatidae; genus Ginglymostoma; species Ginglymostoma cirratum. The sequence continues at coordinate 2,942,064 of JAHRHZ010000076.1, forward strand.
GATATGATGTGCGAGCACAAGTCTGACATCAGTAATAGAGAAAGTCAGGACTCACACAACACCAGGTTATAGTCCAAAAGGTTTAGTTGTCAGGTGAAGTGGAGGGAAGTGCACCTGTACAGAATATATAAGTGGACAGATAATGGCAGGATAATTCCAGTAAATTAAGAATGTCAATAGATAAGTACAAATAGTGTGAGTAAAATGTTAATACTCTGAATAAAAAGTCTTTGCAGATGATCAGAAGTGTCAAATGGTGTGAATAAACAGCTGAATAGCAAGTGAGATGATGACTTATAAACCTCTCTGGCTATGTCAAGGGTATCTTGAAACTCACTGGACAAGGAACCCCCAGCTTCTGTCGCAATGCGACTGACTTCTTACAGAAACTCAGCACCCACGGACCAGTCAAACTAGGAACATTTCTCATCACAATGGACGTTTCGCACTCTATACCAGCATCCCTCATGATGACAGCATCGCAGCAACAGCCTGAGTACTGACAACTGCTCAATCTCAGACACCATCTTACAATCATCAGCTTCATCCGCTATTACAATGTCTTCACCTCCAACAACCAGCTCTTCATCAGCCATGGGGACCAAATTTGCACCCGATATGCTAATATTTTCATGCACAGGTTCCAGCAAGATTTCTTTATTGCACAGGACCTCCAACCAATGCTAGATATCAGATGCATCTATGACATTTTCTTCCTTTGGACTCATGGCGAAGAATCACTGAAATGGCTACACAACGATATCAACAAGTTTCATCCCACCATCAGACTTACCATGGACTACTCCTCAGAATCACTCTCATTCTTAGACACACACATCTCCATCAAGGATGAACAGCCCAGTACCTCACCCTACCATAAGCTCAGGGATAATCTCACGATACTTCACGTCTCTAGCTTCCATCATAGACATGTTAAAGAAGCCATCCCCAATGGATAAGCCCTGTATGTACACAGGATCTACTCAGATGACAAGGAACGCGATGGAAATCTACAATACCCTCATAAGAACAGAAAACGATGCCGAAGTCTGATTGACAGTTCCAGTGTGCCACAACAAAAAACTGCACTGACCTCCTCAGAAGACAGACAGGGTACATGACCAATAGTGTACACTTCATCAGCCAGTAGTTCCCTGGAATGGAGAAACTACGCCATGTTCTTTGAAGCCTTCAACATGTCATTGATGATGACAAACATCTCGCCAAGGCTACACCTATGCCTCCACTTCTTGACTTCAAACAACCACATAACTTCAAATAGACTATCGTTCACAGAAAGCTAACCAGCCTTCAGGAGAACAGCGGCCAGGACACCACACAACCCTGTCATATCAATCTCTGCAAGACATATCAGATCATCGACTTGGATACTGCCATCACATGGGGGAACACTACCCACCACGTGCATGGCATGTACTCATGTGACTCTGCCAACATTGTCTACCTCATCCACTGCAGGAAAGGATGTCGCAGGCCATGGTATATTGGTAAGACTATGTAGACACTAGGACAATGGATGAATGGACACTGCACAATAATCGCAAGGCAAGAATGTTCCATCTCAGTCAGGGAATACTTCAGCTGTCAAGGGCATTCAGCCTCCAATCTTAGGGTAAGTTTCCTCCAAAGCAGCTTTTGAGACTCACAACAACGCAGAATCGCTGAGCAGAAACTGATAGCCAAGTTCCGTACTCATGAGCACGGGCTCACCCATGAACTTGATCTCAAGTTGAACTACATGTAACCCCACCATTCTGTTCTGTGTTTGTAAAATCTTCCTTACCGGTCTGGTTTGACATTATTACCTTGATAATGTGTTATTATCTCTCCAGCTTAATTAGTTTGCACGGTTTTGGATTACTTGTTACTTTGGCTAGACCCTCATCGTGTGACTTTGATATCTATCATGCTATTCCAGCCATTTGGTTTCTCTGTAGCACCACCTTGTTTTTGATTATTTTGTGATTATCTCTCTGCCTTAACTAATTGGATCATAGAGCACCCTTTCACTTGTTATTCAGCTGTTTATTCCCACCATTTGACACTTTTGATCACCTGCAAAGACTTTTCATTCAGCCTGTTGACATTCCACTCACACTATTTGTACTTATCTGCTGACACTCTTAATTACCTGGAATTATCTTGCCATTATCTCTCCGCCTACAAATTCTGTGCCTGTCCGCTTTCCTCACCTTCACCTGATGAAGGAGCAGCATTCCGAAAGTTTGCGGTTTCAAGTAAAACTGTTGGACAATAACATGGCGTCATATGACTTCTGACTTTGTCCAGCCCATTCCAACACCAGCACCTCCACATCAGTGATAGAGAAGATGCTGGTCTCGAATGAGCATGTGAAGAGAGGGGTCTTACACAGGACAGTGGAGAACTGCACTCAAGAACTACTGAACAGATGTAATAAAGGTGTTTTATAGTATGTATGGAGTTAAACAGCCTTTGCTATAAGAAGCAAGCAATCCCAACAACAGCTAGAGAGACTCCAGTCTGGTATCTCAATGTGAAAGAAGCAATAACAGATTAAAGAAGGGTCCCAATCAGAGATTAAATCCTCCAGAACTAGCATCTGAAGATAAAACAAAGCCTAAGAGATATAGTTGAAAAGGAGGACTCTAAAAATAGGTTAAGATTTCAAGAACAAAAAGCTGGAAATGATACTCCAAAGGCAGGGATTAAAAGAAAAGCTCGGAAGATTTCGATTTGAGGGCCTCCAAGTGGGAAGACTCCAAAGGGTGAGGAAAATAAAAGTATTTTGGAAAACTTTGAAGCCTAAACACAAGCCAGCAATACACTGGAGAGGTAAAAGACAGAATCAAAAAAAAAAATGACAATAGGAAGGAAAAGCCCAAGTCCTCATGCTGCTTAATTAAGTACAATAGGGGTGGCAGCTCTCATTGACAGCTTACCTCATCATTTTATTAATGCTGATGAGTCCAGGAGTAGGAACTTTGGAAGCAGAAGTTTCAGCATAGCAGAACAGTCTCAGGCTGACATGGGAAGCTGTAGTACCTTCCAGTGAGCACAATTTTGCAACCTGGAGATCCAATAGCTGATGATGTCGGGGAGGAGAATATGCACCCATCTACATCAATGGAGCTGAGGTAGAGAGGATGGAGAGCGTCAAGTTCCTTGAAGGTTCAATAACTGACAACCGGTCTTAGGCTTCCCACGTAGACGCGACAGACAAGAAGGCACAACAACGCCTCTTCTTCCTCAGGCAGCTCAGGAAATTTGGCCTGTCCATAAGGTCCCTCACCAACTTCTACAGATGCACCATTGAAAGCATACTGTCCAGGTGCATAATGGCCTGGTATGGCAACTGGTCTACCCAGTACAGTAAGAAACTACAGAAGGTGGTGTGCACAGCCCAGACCATCACGGTAGCCAACCTTCCATCCGTAGACTTCATTTACACGGCTCGCTGCCGTGGAAAGGCAGCTAACATCATCAAAGACACATCGCACCGCGGTAATGATTTCCTACAACCTCATCCGTGAGGCAGAAGACACAGAAGCCTGAACACTTGTACCAGCAGGTTCAGGTACAGCTTCTTCTGGTTGTTATTAGCCTGATGAATGGATTCTCTAGCCGAAAATAATGCTGACCCGAAACGTCGAATTTTCCTGCTCCTATGATGCTGCTTGACCTGCTGTGTTCATCCAGCCCCATGCTTGTTATCTCTGATCTTGCTAATGTTGATCTTGCCTAGCGCACACCCTGTGCAATATAACCTGTATGCCTCTGTCTAAGTCTTTTTGCAATGTCTGACCTGTACAGTTTTGCTTACTCTGATCTGCCTGTCGTGCTCGTAAACAAAGCTTTTCACTGTACTTCAGTACAAATGACAATAAATCAATCAATCAATCAATGTCCTGCTAAACAAAGTCAGGAAGAAAGTATGATACATTGGTTAAATCATTTAACATGCACTTTATCTCCAAAAGGCATTTAGTAATAGAACAGGTAAGATTCAATCTGCAATCTCAGCATATGGGAGAATCAATAGAAGCTTTGCTGATGGATTTATGTTGTTTAGCATGAGATTGCAGGCATGGTACATTGAAGGATGAATTAATTAGAGACTGTAGTAGTCAGTATGAGGGATGAGAAGTTATCAGACTTTCTTCAATCCAAGAAAGATTAAACATTGGAGGGGCAATCCAATTTGTTATGCAGGGAGAGGAAGCGCCCAAAGTCAGTCAGCATGACAGTGAAATGTCAGGGATTCCTGTGACACGGTCAAGTGTGGAGGCATCATCGTCATCTTCTTGGAATCCTGGCAAAATACCAAAGGAGCAGGAATCGACATCATTGACTATATATTAGAATGTACAAGACATGGCTCCAAACAAAGTCACACGTGTGAGAAACATCTTGCAGCCTGTTGTGAGCAGCCAAATATGATATTTCATGAAACATATATGCCTGAAATAATTGTCAGGCCTCCAAACTGGTGAACCAGATGGGTTTTATGGCAGGAATTATGTAGCTCTTTATTCCAGATTTTATTGAATTCAAATATTACTATTAGGCATGGGATTTGAACCCATGAGCCCAGAATGTTAGCCTGGTGTTTTGGATTATTACCTTGTTACATTACCCCATATCACCACATCATTAGCTATGACAGCATTTCCAGACAAGGTAAAGCAAACCAGATTAGGATGTGCAATCAGAAATTCACATCATCTCAATCTATGAGATCTGGACTTTAAGGGGAGGGGCACAATATGGAAGATGGTGATAATGTACCAGTGTTTATGATATCCATTATGTTAATAATAATATTAATTTTTACAAAGACTATGTAAGTAAATTGAAGTAAATTCCTAGAATCATGTCAACCAAGGAGAGAAAAAATTGGAAGCAGTTATGCCATAGTGTGATTCATGTAAATTATGATGATATAAATATTCAGATGACTCTGACATGAGTAAGAGTTTAGCCTAGTATGAACATGTGTAGAGAGAGATCACAGACACTACAAGAGAGAGCTCTGTTTCATAATGTACATACAAACGTAAATAGAAGTGCTACGGAACATTAAAACATGAAGGTCTTTCCTGAGAGGTAAGGATAAGGCAAATCTCAGTAACAGAGTATGTGCGGACATTGACGGTCCAATACACTCCAGTCTGCTTATCACAAAATGCACCTATCAGTATTGGTTTAAAGCATAAGAGGAAGGTAGAACAGCTTATTCAATATAGAGTTGTTCAAGGCATATGAATTCCATGGACAATCCACTGAAATTTCACAGAATTTCACTAATTATCAGCCATCTTGTGAAATATAATAAAACACACAACAATGTGAATATGTAATTTGTGTCTTCGCTGCAGGAGAACATTGGTACTGCTTTTACTATAATTTATATATACCTTAGGCTCAGTATTTGAAATTTACAGATCACAACAGAAACAAGAACAACAAATCATTTGCAATATTTAAAGACTGAAGTGAGGCCAGATTTCACAGAAAGTCTGCTACTCTTTGTCATAACCCTGGAGGACATCGCAAGAAGAAAATACAATGGATGTGGAAAATGTAAATATTACAAGTTGATTGCTCCACCACACATTATTACAAATTTAAAAATGCCCAGCAGGAAATTTAGTTCATGAATAATCCATTTAAAACATTCTTCTGAAAAACATTTGAGCTCTTTTTTTAATGGATTAAAGTTCCAACCTCAAAATAAAGATCATCCTTCATACTGGCAGCTCATTGCATATGTGCACTGACAGTAAGCTTAGAATTTAATGCATGTTTGAAACTATACAATGCAATGTATAAGTGTTAAGACACAAGCATTGCACAGTGTAATTCAAGTTACAGTTGCATAACGCAGCAGACTAACCACGAGCCTAATATTAAAGCTGCCCTTTCCTCAAGCCCATGACCATAAAGTACATCATCAAAACAACATGCTATTAAGCTATAAAAATCTACAGAGTAGTTTGCTTTTGTGCAGAATAAAAGAAAAACAACATGGCTGGTTTGAATATTTTTTTCAACACTTACATATTTATAGCTTAAATGGGCTTTTGGCCATACATTGGAGTGTGAGGGTTTTTGTTAAAATGTCAATGCTAACATCATCTTTTTAATGACATATTTGACAGGATACTTAAAGTTGGACAGGGTGCAACAGGAATCCATTGAGGGAAGAAGAAAACACAGTCATACTTCTCTTTCATTAGGCTGGTTTGATGCTACCCACTGCAACAGGAATTATAATGGGACGGGACTAGGGATCTTGTGGGAAGCAACGTTGGTTGTGAAAGCTGGTGACCCTGCATGACCATGATGGAAAGCCAATAAAGAAGGCTGCTGTTATACATGGCATTTGGGATGAAATGAGTGGAATCGGGGACCATGGGGTGTCAGTGAAACCTGGTGGTCAGGTTTTCTTTGCAGTTCCCACAAAAGGCAGGAGATCGATGTTGCAGTCTGAGGATCATTGATCAAAGGAGAGTATTCTGACAGTCTGAGGGACATTAATTACAGGGGAGGACCTGAGACAGACTGAGGGACATAGATCATAGAGGAAAGGCTTGAAAGAAGACACTGGACGGCATGCATTAGGGTCAGCAGCCAGTGAATGTGTTAAAGTCAGACGCAGGAGATCATAAACCCAAATGCTAGACTCATGGGTAGTGATGGAATGGCACCACAGCAAGTGACTACAGGCATCATTTTTGGACAGGCAGGAGTAGTCAGGGGAGACAACCCGGCCACTTTGTTTGAAAATCCCTAAGGGACAGTAGCTCTCATTCACAGACCGCTGTATGACTGTGGTCAACTCACCCACTTAGAAATCCCACTGATTTCTGGGTCCACCGCCGTTAATTTGACAAGGGAAGCGAATACATTTATAAAGCACTTTGAAACATCCGGGTGACGCAACAAAACAGTGCACAACCAACTAAACAAGTATTGAAAAAGCAGCACCATCTCAGATCTAACAAAGCCAGCAGGCAGTGTTTTTGAGCATACTTCATTATGTCAACACCTTATGTTGCAATATTTACAGAGAAAGCAAAGGAAAAAGGAAAATATCTCAATGTAAGTATCAACACATACATACAAGGCAATAGGTAATCCGACATATTTAATTCAAAGCACATTGCAATTCTCATCAATGTCAAGAGACTTGCAGCATGAAGAACCATATTTACATTTTATTTCAGCTTTGTTTTGTGACAATTGGAAAAACATGTCCTAACACACGACTTCCAATTACTGTTGCATTGCCACTTGTCATCACCTTGATTAAGCAATTAGTTGAGACATGTACAGATAATGTTCAGGCTAGCATTCAGTAACTTGCAAGGAAATCACCAGCTTCGCGAATCACCATCTTTTGGGAGCATCATAAGAACATAAGAACATAAGAACTCGGAGCAGGAGTAGGCCATCTGGCCCCTCGAGCCTGCCCTGCCATTTAATAAGATCATGGCTGATCTTTGAGATTCAGCTCCACTTACCCGCCCACTCACCATAACCCTTAATTCCTTTACTGTTCAAAAATTTATCTAGCCTTGCCTTAAAAACATTCAGTGATGTAGCTTCAACCACTTTACTGAGCAGGGAATTCCACAGATGCACAACCCTTTGGGTGAAGAAGTTCCTCCTGACCTCAGTCCTACACCTGCTTCCCTTTATTTTGAGGCGATGCCCTCCAGTCCTAGTTTCACCTGCTAGCGGAAACAAACTCCCTGCCTCCACCTTATCTATTCCCTTCATAATCTTATATGTTTCTGTAAGATCTCCCCTCATTCTTCTGAATTCCAATGAGTATAATCCCAGTCTACTCAGTCTCTCCTCATAATCCAACCCTCTCAACTCTGGAATCAACCGAATGAATCTCCTCTGTACCCCCTCCAGTGCTAGTATATCTCTTCTCAAGTAAGGAGACCAAAATTGCACACAGTACTCCAGGTGTGGCCTCACCAGGACCCTATACAGCTGCAGCATAGCCTCCCTGTTTTTAAACTCCATCCCTCTAGCAATAACAGACAAAATTCCATTTGCCTTTTTAATTACCTGCTGCACCTGCAATCCCACCTTCAGCGATTCATGCACAAGGACACGCAAGTCTCTCTGCACAGCAGCGTGCTGCAATTTTTTACCATTTAAAACATAGTCCATTTTGTTGTTATTCCTACCAAAATGGATGAACTCACACTTATCAACATTGTACTCCATCTGCCAGACCTTTGCCCACTCACTTAGACTATCTATATCCCTCTGCAGACTTTCAGTGTCTTCTGCACACTTTGCTCTACCACTCACCTTAGCGTCATCTGCAAATTTTGACACACCACACTTAGTCCCCAGCTCCAAATCATCTGTGTAAATTGCAAACAATTGAGGTCCCAACACTGATCCCTGAGGTACACCACTGGCCACTGACCGCCAACCAGAAAAACATCCATTTACCCCTACTCTTTGCTTTCTACTGGTCAACCAATCCTCTATCCATGCCAATACATTACCTGTAATACCGTGCAACTTTATCTTATGTAGCAGCCTTTGGTCTGGCATCTTGTCAAATGCCTGCTGGAAATCCAGATACACCACATCCACAGGTTCCCCATTGTCCACTATGCAAGTAATGTCCTCAAAGAATTCCACCAAATTAGTTAAACATGACCTACCCTTCATGAACCCATGCTGGGTGATCCCAATGGAACAATTTACATCCAAATGTCTTGCTATTTCTTCCTTAATGATAGATTCAAGCATTTTCCCCACTACCAAAGTTAAGCTAACCGGCCTATGGTTACCAGCTTTTTGTCTACTTCCTTTTTTAAACAGTGGCGTCACATTGGCTGTTTTCCAATCTGCGGGAACCGCCCCAGAGTCCAGTGAATTTTGGTAAATATTCATTGCAACAATACTTTCAGGAGCTTGACATCTGACATTGACAGCGTTAAAGCAGTAAACTGCAGTTTAGAAATGTGTGAAAGATAAAGAGATTCGGACAAAAATAAACTAACATTTAATCAAAACAGACTTGATGAAAGTTAATTGGGGCGTGGTTAATTAGTTTTTATGTGTGTTCTTTTTCAGGCACTAATTCCTAGCCTAGATAATTAGCATTGATTTATTTAGTTCACAGGATGGCAGGGATAGAAAAATATTCTAACAGAGAAATGTATTAAATCTGTGTTCCCACCGTGAAACTGTAATGTATCTTGAAGTGCAACTTTAGAAATTCTTCTCTTTAACCTCTTTCAATTCAAGTCATGTCTCCATCCAGTGCTAATCATTGTGGTTTATATATTTCTAGGTGTTCAATTTGCTCTCAATTTCTTTGCGACACTTTGTGTTTGGCCCCCTTTTATGCTCTGTGTCAATCTCTCTGCTATCTTCTTAAAGGTCATGATGCATTGTTTATTGTTTCAGCAGCTCTTTCTGACTGTCTCCTTTTCCTTCAATGATTGTAAATGCTGCTTTCGCGGCACCTCCCAGACCCCAGTGCCAGGATCCTAATGGCACCAAAGTCATTTGAGCTGCAAACAAAACGTAGTAATGAGAAAATGAGAAACGACAAATGAGAAAACCAGTAGTCAAGGCTGCAAAATGAAAAACTTACTTATACGGTTAATGGTTGGGCCTAGGGAGTATTACTGAACAAAGAGACCCAGGGGTGCCTTGAAAGTGGAGCTGCAGGTAGACAGGGTAATGAAGAAGATGGCTGCATACTTGCCTTCATTGGTCACAGCATTGAGCATAGGAATTCGGATGTCATGTTGCAGCTGTACGCAACATCGGTGAGGCCTCTTTTGGAGTACTACATACAATTCTGGTCACCCTTCAATAGCAACGATGTTGTGAAACTTGAGAGGATGAAGAAAAGACTTAGAAGGATGTTGCTGGGACTGGAGGGTTTGAGCTATGGGGAGGGGCTGAATAGGCTAGAGCTTTTTTTCCCTGGAGAATCAGACACGAAGGGGTGACCTGTTAGAAGTTTATAAAATCATGAAGGGCATGCATAGGGTCAACAGCCAAGGTCTTTATCCTAGCGCAGGAGAGTCCAAAACTAGTGGGCATAGGTTTAAGGTGAGAGAGGAAGGATTTAAAAAGGACCTGATTTGTAACTTTTCATGCAGAATGTGGTGCGTGTCTGGAACGAGCTGCCAGAGGAAGTAGTGGAAGCTGGTACAATTACAACATTTAAAAGGCAACTGGATGGGTATATCAATAGGAAGGGTTTAGAAGGATATAGACCAAATGCTGGGCTTAGTTCAGATTGGGATTGCTCACCACTCCAGATGAATTGAACCAAAGGTCTGTTTCTGCATTGTATGACATTATGACTGTAAATCACTGACTCTTGATCTGACTTTCATCTCAACATCATTTAGTACAGTAATTACATCTATGTCAGTAATTACATCTTCGTAAATCAAACACTTGATGGAATTTTGTAGCCAACCCAACAATGACCGTTTGAGGCAGTGGATTTGAACCAAACATAATAATTTGTTACATCACATCAAATTCCTGAAATCATCTGTTGAATTCCTCTGCGAACTTCTTTGGGTGTGCACAGAGGTTTTCTGGGTGGAAGCATTTTTCCTCACCTTTGATTATTCTCCTAATTTCTCTGTATTTGGAAAGTGTTGCGCCACTTTATTTATTTTAATTGGGTGGACTACAGACTCAGTTACAATTCGAGTGCATTCACAATACTGGCTGATTGTGCTAAGTCTCTGTCCTTTCCCTGCAGTTAACCTCGTTCAGCTTGGTGTTATGTCTGAACATGAAGTTGAGCAACCACAGATTGTCTGACAGCTCATTGAAAACTTTGTTCCTTGATTTAAGAAAAGTGATGATTTCAGACATCAGATCAAAAGATCTCAACTTAACCACCTCCATCCGCGAAGAGGAATGGTTCACCACTGGCAGCATTGAATTTGATGATTAACGGTTCAAAACAATAATGTTGAACACTCTTGCTCAAAACAAGTTTACAATCTTAACATTAACTTCCATTGCTTGGGAAATGTCCATAACTGTACTCACTAATACTTCCTCGTGTATCGTACAGTGGTAATTGACAAAAGTGGGGAAATCAGAATGGTATTTGTGAAATGTAAACAAACCCACATTTGTGCCAAGCATCAGTGGGCGTGTGGAATGCGCTGCCAGCAGTGGTAGTGGAGTCAGATACTTTAAAGACTTTTAAGTGACTCTTGGATAGGCACATGGAGGATAATAAAATGTAGGATATGCTGGGTAGATTGATCTTAATAGGATAATAGGTCGGCACAACATTGTGGGCTGACTGTGCTGTACTGTTCTATGTCCTATGTTCTATGTAATGAAATTCTGCTTCTTGTATAAAAGATTTTTCTCAAGCACATACAATTTGAATTAGTTATAGATTTCTTCACCCTTGTTCATTATTGGATAATAGAGCGAGAAAATCTTTAGCCATGTCCTTAAAAACCAAGCGTATGAAAACAATCACCTGGCCTATGTTGGTCATTCCAATTGAACTGCAGTGAGAAACATTCAGTCCTTCAGGTCCTGCTGTAGTTGTTCAAAGATGTCTTTGGACAAAAATTCCTCTCATCTTGATCATATAGAAGCACCAAGTGACATGCCCTCAATTGCTGTTATTATTTGTACTTTGTTACTAATGTCTTTGAATAAAGAATTATCAACAGTCATTGTTTCTTTAATTATTTCACCATTGGTAAATTTTAGTTTTGAGTTTTGCCAAAAGATGGCAAAACAAAAATGATGCTTCAAGGCATGTCTCATCTTTCGCTGTTGCTTTAGAAAAAGAAGTGTTCAACTTTCAAATGAGCTGCACCTTGTTTACTTTCTTTGTCAAAAGAAAACTATCCTTGATCCTTCCATTGTATGGTGTCATTCCAAATTTCCCTTTTCACATATCAATATACTTTGGTGATATTGATGGCAAACATAAATCTTTTACAGCTGTGAACAGACATTCCCATGTAAGGTGTACATTTTTAGCTTATTTTCAGATGGTCTACGTTTATCATTTGTCGTTATTGCTTCACCTTGTGGGTCATGAGTCCACACTGCCTCTGGATTCACATCTTTGGAATATCTGGAATATTGTTGGCTGCTTTTGAGAGTGGAGGCTTGGAAGGTTACTTTTGTGGTTGTGATTTGTTTCCAGGACCTCTGGTCAGCTTGCATTGCTTGGCTATCAGATGTGGTAACACTCCCTGGAATTTTTCTTCAGCTTGCACAAATTTATGAGATAAGCAGGTGTAGAAAAGAAACCTGCAGATCTACAAGGAACAGGCAGAGGACTGTGATTCTTTGAGTTGCTCTTACAGAGATTTTGCTTGCACACAGTGGCCCGAATACCTGCCTTTATTTCTCAGACTAAAACACTGGCTTCACACATCAGTTTCTAGCGCATTTCTTCTCCATTTATTTGCAGTGGCACTTCAAAATTTACTTTGCCCTGCATTTGGACCAAACTGAAGTTGATGCAACAAGCTGGAAAAGCCTATTTTCTCTAACTTTTCTCTAACTGCGCTACTTTCAGAGGCAGAAGTATGATGATCATTGTGCATGCAGTGAGGAAATATGGGCAGCAAAATCCACTGTCAGAAATTCTGCAATCAACCAACTCCAGAATTTTCTAAAAGAAACCTTGATATACAATTGTTTACCTTTTTCAGTCACAAACTTCTACTGTGATTAAAAACCCATTCGTTCTGAAAGCTACTTCTTGAAGCTGTTTTAAAATGAACTACCATGGCTATATAAATATCTACAAGTTAATCTTTAAGATTTTTGAGTAGATTTGTAGCTCAGGTTGTGGATGTTGTGGTTGGTTCACTCGCTGAGCTGGTTCATTGTTCCGCAGACTTTTCATTACCCTTCTGGGTAACATCATCAGTGCAGCCTCCGATGAAGCGTTGTTGTATTTTCCTACTTGTTATTTAAACTCTGGAGTCCATTGAGCTGGGTTATCTCACTTCCAGTTTTCCTTTGCCATGGGGTACAAGACACACAGCATCATGACTTAAGAACTACACCTCTGCACTATATCTGTGTTCATTCATTGTTGTAGCATTCAAAGTTTTGGAAACCCCTTCTTAACAGTACACTGGATGCTGTTATACCCTAAGACTACAAAGCTGACCACCTTCTCATGGCAATTAGGGGATCAGCGTGGGGAAAAAGCCATGGAGCAGTGCGCAAGCAGCAAGTCCTGGACGGAGACTGGTGTGAGGAGACAATCCTTACCTTAGACCTTACCTTAGAACACTGTAATGTTAACCCCTTAATATCTTCCTATTTTTAACTTATTTTCAACTCTGTAATTAAGCAACTAGTTATATTCCTCTGCTGTATCCAATAATTTGTACCTAGGTACTTGTACTTAAGATGCTGCCATGAGAAGGCAGACATTGAAAACATTTTCCACTGTAATCCTACAATGGAGTACATGTGACAATAAAAATGATATCATATTGTATTGTACTGTCAGTAATAAATATTGGCAGAGCCAGTGATGCCCAGAGCCTATGGACAAATTAGAAAAAAAAAATTCCCTTGGCAGGCTTAAGGTGGTGTGGAATGTTTTAGTCAAATATTAAGTGTGTGGTTTATTTCAAAAGAAGCAGTTGCAGCCAGTACTGTCACAAAACATTCGCCTCAGCTCAATGACAAGAACATTGAGTTCAAGACCCTTACGTCTCCTAACTGTCTCCACTACATATGTTTTATTAATTTTCAGTTCACAATTATGGACCCTGTTAACCACTAACAAACTGGTGTGTTTTAAGTGTGTTCATCTAACAAAAAAAACAGAAGATTACCATGTATTTCTGGCATTGGGAATCAGAATAAAGTGCCGCAGTTTTATTTTTCTGGCTTAACATTGTTAACTACAGGAGGAGGGTTAAGATAGGAAAAATCATTAAAATTGTGTAATGAAAAGACAGGGGTGAGGCTGCATTAGGGGCAGACGGTTTGGGTGGAAAGACATAACAGTTTGATGATTTGACGTATTCCTTCTGTCAGTCGGTGAACGAATGTTCAGTCAATTCATGACTAAAACAGAATGCCCAAAATATCTGAGACAACTATCTTGATCCCAAGCTGCAATAGTCTTCAGCTTACGGAGAGGAATTGCACTGAGCTGCGCATCTGTGCTCACAGACACACTGTGTGGTAATTATACTGACAAATCTTACAGGGATGCATTGCACTTCTTCAGAGTATCAAGGGTAATGCAGATTAAAAGAAGCTATTTTCACCCTTCCCACATTCCAAGAGAGTCCAGTATCGAGGCATTTTAAACAAATACAAGTCAAGACTTGTCTGTGACAAGAAGCAATCGCTTTTTTATTTTCACATCTTCAAACTTGTGCTCAGAAGCCATGTAGAAGGTGAATTTGTGAATCATATTCTCACCCATATTCTGAGCAATATGGCTAGATCCCCACTAAAATAAATAATGTAAGCCTACGCTGATTTAATTCACCTGTGAGATTTCCAATAAAATGCTGTGAGGAAAAGCAAATAAAAATAATAAATTTTATAATGGACATCGTCATTCTCCACAGTTTATTTGTTTCCATTTAATCATATTTTGACTTTTCTAAATGATCAACCTGCCACAAAATGCTTTCATAGCCTATTTTCTGAACCATATTTGTGTAATCAGAACTGTAATAGAACAAAACCTCACTTTTCACTCATTATTAAATGCAGAAATGAATCAAGAATGTATCAAGATGCACAAGAAAGGCTGCATTTGCACGATAACTATAGTGGCTGATACCAGAATTAAGAGCTGAAGGATGAAAAATGGAACTTCCTGAAGAAGAGATCGGGTTTTCCTTCTGAATCAGTTTGGATTGTGATGAAGATACCTAGCTCATGGGACACCACTGCAGGAGTCTCTCCGTGTAGTATCCTACACCCCACCATCTTCAGCTGCTTCATGAATGACCTTTTCTCCATCAGTGGTAGGGATGCTTACTGATGATTCCCAAATGTTCAGCATCATTTGCAACTCCTCAAATACAGAGGCAGTCCATATCCAAATTCAGCATGATATGGACAATATTCAGACTTGGGACCAACAGTTTAAGTGACATTCATACCGCACAAGTTTCAGGCAATGACCATCTTCAACAAGCGAAAATCTAACCTTCACTTATTGACGTTTAATTGTATCACCATCTGTGAATTTCCTGATGTAAACATCTTGTGAAAACATATTGTTATCACGTAAGAAGCTTAACAGGACCATTTACATGCATACTGTATCTACACGAACAGATCAATGGCTGGAATTTCTGTAGCAATTATTGACACAAGTTGGGAATGTTATTTTGCCATTTCTCTAGGTGAGTACATCTTCAAAAACACACAAGAATCCCAATAGCATCCAACACCACATCAGTCCATTTGATTGGCACCCTAACACCATCAACATTCACTCCTTACACTACCAATGCACAATAACAGCAGTAAGTACCGACGATAAGATGCTCTGCAACATTTCAACAAGTCTCCTTAAAGAACATCTACCAAACCCAGTTCTTTTACTGTCTCAAAGGACAAACACAATCAATTATGAGAGGACCACCATCTTCAATACATACATCATGACAACTTGGAAATGTATTGCCATTCTTTCGTTATCAATGAGTCAAAATCCTGGAACTGCCTTTCTCACAACAGTGTGGGTGTATCTACACCAAATGGACTGCAACAGTTCAAGAAAGTACCTCCGCAGGGTAATAAATGTTCAAGCAGAACACCAAAATTCTACTAAGCACAAATAAAAATCAAAAGCATCCTTTCACCTGCAAACTGCTATTTTCACTATCTCTTTTGTCTTGTCTTTTGTAAGTCTGACTCTTTCATAAGCTCAGGTCTATTGAGGAGGTCAATGGTTATTTCAAACCGGAGACTGTAAATTACCTCAAATATAATAGAAGCATTCTAGAGAGATTTTTAAAAAGTACCATATCCTTTAGTAAGTTGAAGTTGATAAACATGAGCCAGTAGATATAGTTTATGTGGACTTTTAGAAGGCTTTCAATGCAGTCCCACATAAGAGATGAGCAGATAAAACTAAGCGCATGGGATTAGGGATCAGGTGTTGACATGGGTAGAGAACTGAATGGCAGACAGGAAACAAGATGTAGAAATACACAGATTATTTTCTCAGTGGTAGGCAGTGGCTAGTGGCGTACCTCAGGGATCAGTGCTTGGACCCTAACTATTCACAATATATATTCATGATTGAGATGAGGAAACTAAATGTAATATCTCCAACAAAAATAGACCATAAATTGCTGGAAAAGCTCAGCAGGTCTCGCAGCATCTGTGGAGAGAGATCAGAGTTAACGTTGGGTCCAGTGACCCTTCCTCAGAACTCAATATCTCCAAGTTTGCAGATGAGGCCAAGTTGATTCAGGGGGCAAGCTATGAGCATGATGTAAAGACAATTCAATGTGGTTTGGGTAAGTTGAGTAATTGAGCAAATGCATGGCAGATGAAGTGTCCTGTGGATAAATGTGAGGTTATTCACATTGGTAGCAAAAACAGGAAGGCAAATTGTTATGTAAGTGGTGATAGATTTCCAAATGGGATCGGTGCAATGATATCTGTTTATCTTTGACCATCAGTTGTTGAAAGCCAAAATGCAGGTACAGCAGGCAATGAAAAAATAATAATTCACAGGATGAGGGTGTCACTGGCTAGGCCAGCATTTATTGCCTATCCCTAAATGCCCAGAAGGCAGTTATGAGTTAACCACATTGTTATGTGTCTGGAGTCACACATAGGCCAAGGGTAAGAATGGTAATTTCCTTCCTTAAATGTTATGAATGAACCAGATGGATTTTCCCCCAGCACTCAGCAGTGGATTCATGGTCATCATCAAACTCTTAATTCCAAATATTTATTGAATTCAAATTCCAAAGTTTGCCATGGTGGGATTTGAATTGAGGTCCCTAGAACATGACCTGGGTCTCTGGATTAACAGCCTGGTGACAATACCATTCAGCCATTGGCTCCCCAGAAAGATTAGGTTGGAAGCATGAAGAAATTGTAAATTGCAGTCGAGCCAGCTCGAAGTTAAGCCCACAATCTCCTGATCCGTAGTCAGGCATGTTATGCATTGTGTCATGGGCCCCATACATGGCTTGTTGGTCTTTATGACAAGAGGATTTGAGTTCACGTGCAGTCATTTCTTTCCACAACTCTACAGCAACTTGGTAAGACCACATCTGAAGCATTGTGTGCAATTTGATCTCCTTCTCTGAAGTGGAACGTGGAGAGAGTGCAGCAATGATTTACCCAGACTGATTCCTGGGATGACAGAACTGACGTATGAAGGGGTATTGCATGGGAAGGAATATATTCACTTGGTGTAGAAGAAAGGATTGAGAGTGGGGAGGTGTCATAGAAATCTATAAAATTCTAACAGGACGAGACACAATAAATTCAGGAAGGATGTTCCCAATGATCAAAGAATCCAGAATCAGGGGTCACAGTCAAAGAATACAAAGTGGGCTACTTAGGACTGAGATGAGGATAAGTTTCCTCAACCAGACAGTGGCCAGCCTGTGGAATTCTGTGCGACAGAAAGTGGTGGAAGCCAAAACATTGAATATTTTCAAGGAGGTGTTAAATATCGTTTCTAGGGCAAAAGGGATTAAATGGCATGGGGAGAAAACGGAAACAGGGTACTGAGTTGAATGTTTGGGCACGAACATTTTCAGTCGTGCAGTGGGCTTGAAGGATCAAATGGCCTGCACCTGCCCTTATTTTCAATGTTTTCATCTTTTTGACGAACTTTTATTTATACTGGAAAATATTTGGCTTGTTGCTCTGAAAGTTACTCTCCTTTTGGCAAGTAACCATGTCAATAACCCTAGTAAATATAAAATAGTAGTCATTACGATGATTGTTTAGTAAAGTCATTGGCTGCCTAAATCGAAACCTCATTCTTTGCACCATACTTCTTGGGAGAAAATATTGAAGCGGCACATTGTGATTTGATTTTCACTTCATCTACCTCTTTTCTTCCAGTAACTCAGGACTTGATTTCCCCAAGCTCTTACAGAACGAGAACTAACATTTTGGGCAAGAGGTCTAGGAACACGGATGCTAGCTCACCACCACCTTCTCAAAGGCAGCTAGGGATGGGCAAGAAATGCTGGCCAGCCAGCGATGCCTACATCCCACAAAATGAGTTTAAAAAAAACTCCTAGATATGAGGCACAATGGACTCAGGCACAAGAATAGGCCACTCAGCTCTTTGAGCCTGCTCAAATAACACAGCCAATTTGAGGCACTCGCCCATGACTCAGGTCAAGAGTCTCATGTTTCATTAACTAATTTAACCAGGCTCATTCCAAACCTGTTTGTTGTGTGTTAGACAAACAGGAGGCTGGAAGAACACAGAAAGTCCGGCAGCATCCGGAGGAAAGGAGAAGTCAACATTTCAGTTATTACCCTTCTTCAGGACTGGATGTGGAGGTAGGGAGAGCTGCAAAAAAAGAGGAAGAGGAAGAGAGGTAACAGAATGGTGGTGATAGATGGGCACCGGTAGTAGGTATGACCCGGGTTGGTCAATGGGAGGGATGAGTCTGGTTGGTGGCTAGAAGGAAGGGTCAGAAGGTGGAATGGAAGGGAGGAGGTGGGGCTGGAAAGGGAGCTAGGGGATGGGTGCGAAGGTTATTTGAAATTGGACGAGACAACACCTCCTCGAACCCTGTATCCTGCAAAAACTCTATCCCATTTTCCCGATTCCTCTGTATCCGTTGCATCCGCTCTGAGAAGGAGACATTCCACTCGCAAGCATCCCGAATGTCTGCCCTTTTCAAACAGCACTCTTTTTCTCCCTCTGTCATCTAGACAGCCCTTCGCCACACCTCCTCCTTCCACACTCCACAGCTCTTAACTACCACCCTGCCCCGACTAGACATAACAAAGGTAAAGGTCCCCCTTGTCTTCACTTTCCACCCCACCAGTCTCCGCATCCAATGTATCATCCTTAAACATTTCTGCCAACTCCATTTAGACTCTAGCACCTGGAACAGATTCCACTCCCCACCCCACTCTGCCTTCCGCAAGGACCATTGCCTTCGCCACTCTTTAGTTCGCGCCACACTCCCCACCAACCAAACCAACCCGCCCGGTACCTTCCCCTCTAACCGTAAAAGATGCAACACCTGCCCACACACCACCTCCCTCACCTCCATTCAGGGCCCTAAACAGTCCTTCCAGGTGAGACAGAGCTTCACCTGCATCCCCTCCAACCTCGTCTATTGCATTTGGTGCTCCCAATGTGGACATCTCTACATCAGCAAGACCAGACGTAGACTAGGTGACCGTTTCACCGAGCATCTTCACTTGGCCTATAACAGCCAACCTAACCTCCCGGTCACTGCCCATTTCAACTCCCCACCCCACTCCCCCTCTGACATGTCTGTCCTCGGCCTCCTCCATTGCCACAGTGACTCAGAATGTGAATTTGAAGAACAGCACATTATCTTCCACGTGGGCATCCTACAGCCCAGAGGACTCAACATTGGGTTCTCCAATTTCAAATAATCTTCCTACCCATCACTTTCCAGCCCCACCTTTTCCCTTCTGTTCCACCTTCTAACCCTCCCTTCCAACCATCAACTGATTTGTCCCTCCCACCAACCAACCAGGTCATACCTATTACCAATGTCCACCTCTCACCATCATTCCACTACACTCCCCCTCCCACCTTTATCTGCAGCTCCCCCAACCCCAACATCCAGTCCTGAAGGAGGGTAATACCCAAAATATTGACCTCTCCTTTCCAGGCAGATGTTGCCTGGCCTGCTAAGTTCTTCCAGCCTCCTTTTTGTCTACCTTAGATTCTAGCATCTTCAGTTTTTTTGCCTCTATTTGTTGTGTGTTATTTGCTAAGCCAAGAAAATAGAAGATTTGGATATTTTTGGATGCATTACAATGTTAAATCAGCTATTATTACACTTAGCTGTGTTTATTTGTGGAAGACAAAAATCTGCTTTGTGTATTACCGCTAACTCAATTTCCTACATCTTCTTAGGAGTAAGTGTCATCAATTTTTGTTTTTAATTTGTTGCTTTGCTGTTTCCATACCAGGGACGTTTATTTTTCTCTGTTATCTTTCAATCAGAACAGTTGTCCAATGCAAACACTCATAAAAGTAGCAGGGAGCAGAGTTTGAAGAGAATGTTCAAACTAAGCATCATATAATCACAGAATAGCATTTTATTATTGGAGCTAAACAGGAAGAAACATATTATAAACAAGTTGGAATGCCTTGATTTCAGGAGATGTATCTTTTATCTTCATATTTACCCAGATCAGAAAATGCTATTTAATTAGGTCAATAGAAGTTTAACTTACAGTTAGCCAAAAACTTATCTCTGATAGCATCTGCAGTTCCTATTATTTCTTATACCAATTCCCTGGTCCCCAACACCTCATTTTTACTATGGACGTCCAGTCCCGATACACCTGCATTCCCCATACAGATGGCCTAAATGCCCTCCACTTCTTCCTGTCCCGCAGGCCTGACCAGTCCTCCTCCACTGACACCCTCATCCGCTTAGCCAAACTCGTCCTTATCCTCAACAACTTCTCTTTCAATTCCTCTCACTTCTGACAGACAAAATCAGGGTGGCCATGGCTACCCGCATGGGCCCAAGCTATGCCTTCCTTTTTGTAGGTTATGTGGAACAATCCCTCGTCCATACCTACACTGGCCCTAAACCCCACCTCTTCCTCCGTTACATTGATGACTGTATCGGCGCTGCCTCGTGCTCCCACAAGGAGCTCGAACAGTTCATCCACTTCACCAACACCTTCCACCCCAACTTTAAGTTCACCTGGACCATCTCTAACACCTCTCTCGCCTTCCTGGACCTCTCTGTCTCCATCTCGGGTAAACACGTAGAAACCAATATCCATTTCAAGCCCACCGACTCCCACAGCTACCTAGAATACACCTCCTCCCACCCACCTTCCTGCAAAAATGCCATCCCCTATTCCCAACTCCTTTGCCTCCGCCGCATCTGATCCCAGGATGAGGCATTCCACTCCTGTACATCTCAGATGTCCTCGTTCTTCAAGGAACGCAACTTGCCCCGCTCAGTGGTCGAGAACGCCCTCGACCGTGTCTCTCACATTTCCCGCAACTCATCCCTCGCACCCACTCCCCGCAATAACAGCCAAAAAAGAATCCGCCTCGTCCTCACGTACCACCCCACCAACCTCCGGATCCAACGCATCATCCTCCGACACTTCTGCCATCTGCAAACCAACCCCACCACCAAGGAGATTTTTCCCTCCCCACTCTTGTCTGCTTTCCAGAGGGACCACTCTCTCCGTGACTCCCTTGTCCGCTCCGAACCCCCCTCCAGCTCCACCACACTTGGCGCTTTTCCCTGCAACCGCAGGAAGTGCTACACCTGCCCCCACAACTCCTCCCTCATCCCCTCCCAGGCCCCAAGAAGACTTTGCACAAAAAGCAGATGTTCACCTGCACATCTGCCAATGTGGTATACTGCATCCGCTGTACCAGTTGTGGCTTCCTCTACATCGGGGAAACCAAGCGGAGGCTTGGGGACTGCTTTGCAGAACATCTGCGCTTGGTTCGCAATAAACAACTGCACCTCCCAGTCGTAAACCGTTTCAACTCCCCCTCCCACTCCTCAGATGACATGTCCATCCTGGGCCTCCTGCAGTGCCACAACGATGTCACCCGAAGGCTGCAGGGACAGCAACTCATATTCAGCTTGGGAACCCTGCAGCCCAATGGTATCAGTGTGGATTTCACAAGCTTCAGAATCTCCTCTCCCCCTATTGCATCCCAAAACCAGTCCCCGCCTCTCTAACCTGTTTTTCCTCTCACCTATCCCCTCCTCCCACCTCAAGACACACCCCCATTTCCTACCTACTAACCTCATCCCGTCCCTTGACCTGTCCATCCTCCCTGGACTGACCTATGTCATCCCTACCTCCCCACCTACACTCACCTTTACTGGCTCCATCCCCGCCTCTTTGACTTGTCTGCCTCCTCTCCACCTATCTTCTCCTCTATCCATCTTCTATCCGCCTCCCCCTCTCTCCCTATTTATTTCAGAACCCCCTTCCCCCTGCCATTTCTGAGGAAGAGTCTAGGCCCAAAAAGTCAAGCTTTCCTGCTCCTATGATGCTGCTTGGCCTGCTGAGTTCATCCAGCTCTACACCTTGTTATCTCGGATTCTCCAGCATCTGCAGTTCCTATTATCTCTGAAACAAAATAGTTTTGCTATTCACACTGAGGTTAATAATTTAGAGGCTGAAATTATTTAATCACTTGTTCTGGTAGAATTATTTACTTACTTGTTAACGAAAAAGTATCTGTATCACAGAATAAGATTTAGGATTAACAGTTGAAACACAGTTTGCAAAAGCATGCAAATTTATAGGTGTGCTAAGTTTTCTAAAGATCTCAATTGAGGGAGATTGCATTTTTGACAAATGACACTTGACAGATCCACAAATTAACTTTTCTTTCTTTTATCCCTGACAAACACATGCTGTATTGTTACCTCTTAAAAATAAAAGCACATGTTATCTTGAATTTTATTTTTTCATGCAGTTCTATCTGTATAGCTATAAAAAATTCAGGTTGCTTAAAAGATTATGAACTATTCAGTTCCATATCATGGTAGATTAGCTAACATTTCAAACTTATTTTAGTTCTATCTCTGCAATACTTAGTGCTTTCAGTAAATTTTAGGGTCGATTTATTTTAAAAGAAATGGGTTCAGAATTTTGCTCATTTTCGTGTTTCAGCCACACACAATTGTGCATAAAAATATTCTGTGCGTAGTCGGGTGGATTTTGAATGTAACTCAAAGTCGCATGCTGGCTGAATAATGTGCCCTCAATTTTAAACAAATTTTCTACTCTTTAGAATGCTGAGAGAGTAAGGAAGCCCTATGACAAACAATAAATTTTATCACGGCCTAATTCTGAATTTGTCCCAGATGCATTTTTGCTGATTTCTCACAAAAGGAGATTTAAATATAGTCAGGTCTGGACAGGGTGACAGACAATACACGTGGTGTATGGGTCTATGCCTTATGATCCTCATCTTTTTGTTTTTGAAATTAGATACTCTTTTTAAATGACAATATCGAATGTTAATGATACATTGTATAATTTGAAAAGTATTTTCATCTTGAGTCAATTCTAACCCACCAGGTGAGCTGTCCACTCTTGGTCCACTGTTCTTAGTATAACAACATTGTGTGTGTGCCCAGCTGCGTTCCCTCTAAGTTTAATCACAGCTGTATGGATGTCTTGTGGCTCTTATGCAGCAGTAACGATTGGAACCAGAAGTCAATGTTGCAGTCAATGTGCTGACATAGATGGCCATGTATGGAATATTGGAGTAACAGAGCATGCATGTAGCCTAGAAGGAACATTAGTCCCCCGTGTGTCCTCTCCACTATTTTCCATAGTTCCATAGAACCCCATACAGTGTGGAAACAGGCCCTTCGGCCCAACAAGCCCACACCAACCCTCAGAGAATCCCACCCAGACCCATTCCCCAAACCTGCCTAATCTATACATCCCTGAACACTATGGACAATTTAGCATGGCCAATCCACCTAGCCTGCACATCTTTGGACTGTGGGAGGAAACCGGAGAACCCAGAGGAAACTCACACAGACATGGGGAGAACGTGCAAACTCCACACAGACAGTTGCCTGAGGGGGAATTGAACCCAGGTCCCTGGTGCTGTGAGGGAGCAGTGCTAACCACTGAGCCACCGTGTCACCCCAACCATATGTGTGCATATATAACATCAGCAATTTTATATTTCTCCCCAACCATATGCGTGTGTATATAAAATCAGAAAGCTTAGATGCATTGCTCTCAGTCTCTACATTCAAATCATTAATAGAGATTATAAATAGCTGAGACCTCAGCACTGATGCCTGCTGTCCTCCACCAGTCACAGTCTGCAAAATTGAAATGCCCTGTTTATCCTACTTCCTGCTAGCTGTCTGTTAAACAAACCTTAATCCACTTTGCATTTTACCCAACTCTGTAATGGCTATAATGTTTATTGTGGCAGCTTATCAAACTTCCCTTTAGGGATTCCAAATACACTGCATCCATTGGTTTTCTTTTATCCAGTAGTTACATCTTCAAGAAAAAAAATCACATAGATTGCCCAAAAACTCCTTCCCACTTGTAAAATGATCTCAGGTCTGTCTGGTCTCACTACGTTTTTTTTTCTAAATGCTTAGATTTTGCATTCAGGGAGACAGAAAAGTTACTGGGTAATCTCTCTCATTCCACTTTGTTAACTCCTTGTTCTGGTTTCTTCAGGAAGAGTTAAAAACAAACCTCATTAAACATGACAGATTATTGGATCATTCTAGGCCAAGTCTTGTTTTCAAAACCTGTACACGTACATTTTCAAATATAACTTGTGTTCCTTTGCACAGGGATGTTGAAGTGAGCAGTCAAACTAGTTTGCTGGAAAAAACCAGCGCAAAGCAGATTTGGAACCATTGACATTTCCTGGTCAGCAAAATCAAAGTACAGTGTGATTCACATTGCACATAATCATTCAGAAAGTACTTAGCTCAATATCCTTGGGTTAACATGACGCTGAGATAGATCGTTAAAACATGATTGAATTTATTTATACCATGGAGGTATAAAAAGCCAAATCTGAAACGAGGAGGAAGAGACCTGAAACAGATTGACCTTTCTTTTTCCAGTAGCTATTGTCAGTCCTTCAACAATTCTTTACATAACCAATGAACAAAAAAACAGCAATTAGACTCTTCATAATGACAGTTGCATTCATTTGATGATTTGCTTCTACAGGAGCAACTGTAAAAATAAACTTGCCAAAGAATGAGAACAGCGAAAGATGAGTCTAACTCCTTAAAAACAGATTTTATATCCTGAAAATAATCAATAGCACTTAGGAGATAAAAACAGAAGTTAAACCATCAGTTCCTGTAACTCTGCAAAAGTTATCTTCAAATCAATATTGCCTTTCCTTTCTGAAAGTGTACTGGAAATTGATGTGTGTAGAAAATAAAATTTGCATTAAGAAGGTTAAAATTATACAAACACAATTAGTTCTGGTCACATTTAGAAAAAATATTTTCACTGGGGATATGGCACTGATTTTAATTGTCACTGTCTGGCAAAATTGTACAGTAACAATTTAATAAGCCTTGAGTTTATCATCTAGCTTATGCTATTGTGCCAGCCTTGGCCACCTTGATTGTGATCTCTAGATGGATAGCCAGGGCACATTTACTCTGTTTCGAATGGATGATCACTTTTAATTTGTAAATCAGGCTCTCATTATAAACAGGCAGCCCTAAGTACAATTTTGAGGCACAAAGGTGTGGAACAGAATGCACGCTCCCCCGATTTGTACAAGTGTAGAGTAGCCTCAACAGCAGTCCTTAAAATATATTGCTGTAAACTACTTAAAGAGTTTCCACTAACTTTCTTCAGTTTGGCATGGATGAGGAGGAGTGAGACCTCCCAAGTGACACGTTATATTGGTTTACCGCAGGCATCTCATTCAAGCAAAATGATTTTGACCTCACAGAAGTAAAAACGAGCAGGTGGGAGGAAAAGAGTCAACAAGTTTTGTTTTAAATGTACATTCACAGGAAATTGGCAGTGTGGAATGGGCCAGCAGTTTTTGCCAATTACTAATTGCCCTTGAGAAGGCACTGGTGAGCTGCCTTCTTGACGAGCTGCAGTCCAATAGGGTGTGGAAGTGTAGTATGTATACCCCTACACAATGCTGTTTGGAATTCAGTGCCAGAATTTTGACACAATGATAGTGGAGCAACAGAGATATTGTTCCAAGTCAGGACAGTGCACAGCTTAAAGTGAAACTGATGAGTGCTCATGTTCTTGTGTATCTACTGCCTTTGTCCTTCTGTGTTGGAGAAGGCAAGGGTTTGGAAGATGCTATTGAAGCATTGCTGCCACTGTGCTTTAGTGGATGGAACAAATATTCAAGGGGGTGGATGGGGTGCACTTCAAGGTCTTTCTGACCTGGATGGTGCAGAGTTTGTTGATTCTTGTTGAAGTTGCATCCATCCAATCAAATGGAGACTATCCCATCACACTCCAGCCTTGTACTGTGCAGATGGGGGATTGTGGACAGGCCTTAGGAGTCAGCAGGTGAGTAACTCAGAGATTTTAGCCTCTGACCTGGTCTTATATGGCTAGTCCAGGTCAGGTTCTGATCAATGGTACTCCCACATCAGTTCCATATGTCAGACACTGATTACAATAAAGGTTAAAACTACCCCATCTTCTTCACCAGAAATGAAAGAAGGAGACAAACAAACTTCTTTATAAGAATGATCTAAGGAAAAAGAATAGGAATAATAGCTTACCCCTTTGCCTTTGCTTCACTTGGTCTTCAACAAAACAGAGAGAGGTGCAATTACTTCCTTTTACACTATCTAACTGTAATGTTGTGAAAAGGCTATACAAAAGCAAAAAACTCTCTTCCATCTAATCTCAGAGGGTCTCTACTCAAAATTTTCACATTTATTCATATTTCCAATGGTACCTAGCTTGTATGTTTTCAGCATTTTCAGTTCTCATTTAAAATCCCCAGTGTTTGCAGATTACATTGGCGAATGCTGTTTGCATACCTGGGTTCAATGTCATAGATAAATCTGTAATTTACGTATGAATCCTTTAAGCAGTGTACATTTCCCACAAAGCAATTTGTACATCCAGGAAAGGAAAACTAACAAGATCAAGGAATTGGATGTAGGACTGGCCTGCAATTTTGGAAGCGATGGAGAAATGCCGAGGAGCATCTGAAGTCAAAGTACAGAACAATCAACACGAGCCAAAAACACATGATTTCATGTATTAAGTTCATCACTTTTCAATACCTAATATTGGGCACCACATTTGAGCTAGGAGGCCCGGTTTCAAGTCCTACCTATTCTTTAGGTGTGTCATAACATCTCTAAACAGGATGTTTAAAATAACAAGCATGGGGCTGGATGAACACAGCAGGTCAAGCAACATCACAGGAGCAGGAAAACTTGACGTTTCGGGCCTAGACCCTTCATCAGAATTGGGGGAGGGGAAGAGGGTTCTGAAATAAATAGGGAGAGAGGGGGAGGCGGATAGAGGATGGACAGAGGAGAGGATAGGTGGAGAGGAGGCAGACAAGTCGAAGAGGCGGGGATGGAGCCAGTAAAGGTGAGTGTAGGTAGGGGGGTAGGGAGGAGATAGGTCAGTCCAGGGAGGACGGACAGGTCAAGGGGGCGGGATGATGTTAATAGATAGGAGATGGGGGTGTGGCTTGGGGTGAGAGGAAAAACAGGTTAGGGAGGTGGAGATGAGCTGGGCTGGTTTTGGGATGCGGTTGGGGGAGGGGAGATTTTGAAGCTTGTGAAATCCACATTGATGCCATTGGGCTGCAGGGTTCCCAGTCTGAATATGATTTGCTGCTCCTGCAGCCTTCGGGTGGCATCACTGTGGCATTGCAGGAGGCCCAGGATGGACATGTCATCTGAGGAATGGGAGGGGGGGTTGAAATGGTTCGCGACTGGGAGGTGCAGTTGTTTGTTGCGAACTGAGCGCAGGTGTTCTGCAAAGCGGTCCCCAAGCCTCCGCTGGTTTCCCCGATGTAGAGGAAGCCACAACAGGTACAGAGGATGCAGTATACCACATTGGCAGATGTGCAGGTGAACATCTGCCTGATGTGCAAAGTCTTCTTGGGGCGGATTGGGGTGAGGGAGGAGGTGTGGGGGCAGGTATAGCACTTCCTGCAGTTACAAGGAAAAGTGCTGGGTGTGGTGGGGCTGGAGGGGAGTGTGGAGCGGACAATGGAGTCGCGGAGGGAGTGGTCCCTCTGGAAGGCAGATAAGGGTGGGGAGGGAAAAATGTCTTTGGTGGTGGGGTCTGACTGTAGATGGCGGAAGTGTCGGAGGATGATGCGTTGGATCCGGAGGTTGGTGGGGTGGTATGTGAGGATGAGGGGGATTCTTTTTTGGTTATTGTTGCGGGGACGGGGCGTGAGGGATGTGTTCCGGGAAATGCGGGAGACACGGTCGAGGGCGTTCTCGACCACTGTGGGGGGGAAGTTGCGGTCCTTGAAAAATGAGGACATTTGAGATGTGCGGGATTGGAATGTCTCATCCTGGGAGCAGATGCGGCGGAGGCGAAGGAATTGGGAATATGGGATGGCATTTTTGCAGGAGGGTGGGTGGGAGGAGGTGTATTCCAGGTCGCTGTGGGAGTCAGTGGGCTTGAAATGGACATCTGTCTCTTGGTGGTTGCCCGAGATGGAGACAGAGAGGTCCAGGAAGGAGAGAGAAGTGTTGGAAATAACTACGTCTGATTTGGATCTAAATACTGTAAAGGTAGTTGCAGTGCAAGACTCCCTTTGCTACGATGTAAAAATGCACCATTACACCAGCCTCGAACACTTACACATTCAACCCCCACAGCCCAATAACATTATCGATGTTGCAATTTGTATAGCAAGAGCTTATGCACAACTCACTCCACTTTTCGTAAGCTTCTATAGTAAAGTGAACAACTTAATGTGAACACCTAACAATTATGACAGTTTTATGCTTGGATTTGCAATAATGAAGCGAGCTGAGACTGTCCAAACCAATTTCACGTAAGACCAATACAGTCAGACAGACTAGAGGTCAGTACCTTCCGTCTGAGTTCAATTTTAAACCCAGGTGTCAAAGATGAAAAGTCAGATTGCCCATTCATTGAGAGACCCAGTCATTCAATTAGATACATTATCCTTTCATGTAGCTTACAAATACACATAAGCCAAAGATCTCAGCTAACAAAATCCATGCAACAAAATAACTTTTTAGCCTCATCTCCAATTTATACTTTTTGAGCCCAACTCATTACTAATGGCGGGAAGGATTCTTGAACATGGAGCTGGAATGCCTGGCACAGCTGTCGCACTTTCACCTGAGTTGGAAACATGTGGGTTCTAGTCCCACGTCAGAGACTTGACCACAAAATTCGGGTCGATACCCCTGTGTAATGAGTAAGGCTACACTGTCAGAGGTGCAGTCATTCAGATGGTATATCAAACCAAGGTTCAGCCTGCCTTCTCACATTGATGTACAAGATCCAAATCCAATTCTTTGGAGTTGAACAGGGGAGTTCTCCCCAGTGCCCATGCCAACAGCTACCTGTTGACTAATACCACTGAAATACATTATCTAGCATGGATTTGTTGTGTGTGGGTGGTTCCCGTGTATAATTTAGTGGCTGCCACATCTTCCACATTGTAGTAGTGATCCCACTTCAAAAGCACTTTGGAAATATCCTGAAGATATGAAAGCCGTGAGACGAATGTAAGTGTTTCTTACTGATTTTTCAAAAAAATGAATAAAATCTATTCATAACATTACCTGAACATTGGACCACATTAATTAAAACATACGTCTACTTAGGTTCATGACCCAAGTTAGTTCATCATACTCTGTCTTTCACACTATCTTTCAATTGTAAAGTTAGCACATTTTTCTTAAAATTCAAGATGCTGCCTCAATGAAAGCTAAGCAGTATAATCAAGAAGTAAAAGTTAGTTAACCATGGAAATCCTTCACTCTAGTAACCAAAAACTGGTTCATAATGCTCTTGGAATTTGGCTTTTCATGTTATTATGTTAGATCTATTTCTCAGCCTGACAGCAATCTCATGAACACTGATAGCTTTCTCAATCAGAAGTAAGGAGCAGTTTTACTGCCTAATCTTAATGTTCACTTGCATTTGAAACAGTTGCATTTGTTCGGGTGTCCAACTCAATCTGGGGAGTTTTTGCTTAAACTTGCTCCATTTAGTGCTGTTTTACGTTAACATTGTAAAGTTATTAGCATTGTAAATCCATCATATTGTTGTTTACAGCAGTACCTTAGCTGGCCAGTTGGCACTTTTCTCGCGCAATGTCCCCCTCTTTCAGACTTGAGACCATTCCTAACCTTCCAATTTGGAGCTTTTCCTGAGGCCGCACTGCTTCTTGAGGCCTTTGCCAGCATCTCCTACCCTCCCAACTGAGTACAGTCCAGATCATCTGCTTGAGTTGCCACACATTGTTGATGCAGCATTAACCTGAAATCCTGCCAGAAGTCCCAGAACCCACCTGACAAAAGCCAGTGGAGCTCTGGCCATTCCTGAGCAGCTCCCTCCTTTCTTATCCCCTGGGGTGCTGGTGATTCCAGAGCTTAACAGTACCTACACCCCTCACCCCAGACCCACCAACCACACCTAAACTTGGCAGACGACACCCCTGCCCTGTGGTAGCATGGGGCCCACAGCTAATGGAACAAAGCAGGAGAGCTGCCAAATTTGGATCTGCAGTCAGCCATGTGAAGCGGTCCCACTAATCAATAACCCAAGTTGGCAATGGGGGCAGTGGTAATCAGTCAGAGGTAAGGTAAGAGGGTAAAGCCACTATGGTCCCAGAGGACCTTATTCTCACATCAGGGATGACGACTGGTGGTGAGTTTAACTTGAGGGAAGTCAGAGAAGTCAGAGCAGGCGGCTTCAGTTTACTACTGATTGTGA
The DNA here is from genome assembly GCA_024137785.1 of Ginglymostoma cirratum. Lineage (NCBI taxonomy): Eukaryota > Metazoa > Chordata > Chondrichthyes > Orectolobiformes > Ginglymostomatidae > Ginglymostoma > Ginglymostoma cirratum. The sequence goes on from JAHRHZ010000076.1 coordinate 2,972,727, forward strand.
GCAGCATCCGCACAGCATAGATCCAAACAGCATCTCAGGGCAGGATCCACATGCACTCGCCCTTCATCCAACATTTGCTAAATGCCTCATCACCATCGTGGTCCCTCCCTGATGAACTTGCAGGCCACTCAGAAAGCACAAAGCTGCATCGCACCAGTAACTAGCATTGGGTGGTTGCTGCAAGGAACTTCAAATGCAAGGACCGACACCCAGCTCACAGATTGAATGAAGAGAACTGCACCTAAGAGAAGTACTCCTTCGCTTTCTTAACACTTGCTCATGTGAATGCCCCCAGTGTCCTTGCCTTGCCATGGCAATTAGTGCGGCCACACAACCAGGCAGCCTATCTTGCGGTTCAGTAGTTTGCAGTCAAGGGGATAGGCATCTTGCTGTCTCCCAATGTGCTATTTCTACCTCACAGTTGCACCCTGTGTCAGCAGCTTACACAGCAAACACACTCTTTATGCAGCAAGCAAACTGACACACCTAAAAGTTATAAGGAAGTAGACCCCATCATTGACAATGCAGGCGCCAGTCAGTCAGAAAGATTCAGGCAGTACCCAAAATCAGTCCAGGGATTGGCTACATCAATCATTCTGGCTAGGGTGATTTCAGTCAGGATTTCCGTACCTTTGCAGTTCAGGGAATGGTTTATGAACAGTCTGTGGCTCCACTGTGGCTAGCTCAGGTGCGGTCGTTAATGCTAATGTGCTCAGGGAGCGCAGACCTCAGTCAGGGGCCTGGGCGTTTCTTGTTTGGGGGCTGCCCAGTTAGTTTCCCAATGGTGGGCCATGGTCAGTCAATCAGGTCTATCCACTGAAGTTAATGTGGATGCAAGGGCACAAGGTGAACCACTGATGTGGGGATGAGGCTCAGGAATGTTTTTTTTGGGATTGGGGGCTGCAGGCTGGGTGGGCATGGGGATGGTAGCAGGGGTAGGGGGGATGTCAAATGTGAATGGGTGCATTGATGCTTGTAAGGAATGAATACAGTGAAGAATGGACAGGAAGGGAATCACATGGAGCAGGTGTTCATCCGTGATCAGGAACACCCTGGCTTCAAGAGAAGCAGGGATAGACCTTGACCACACCTGGCACTGGTCACTTAATAGGCCATGGGCAGGATGGGTAAAGGTGGGCAGGTGTAGCCTCATGTTATAAGGGTAAGGACCAGAGAAGGTGTGAAGCCTGTGGGGTTCACAGGAAGGATAAACTGAAAAAGGATCTCAAAGTTTGGGGCCTTTCAGACGTGTAGAGGCAGCTCTGAAGTGTACCCACTGTTACCTTCCGTCATGCTGGAAACTGAATGTCTGCAGTGGGAAGACAAATGACTGTGAGCATGCTCAGGGGATTGGGCAGAGTAAGTGTCTGGATCTGTGAGGGAGTTTGCTGCAGGACCCACTGATGAGAGGGCCTACAGAGGAATAGGCCATTGCACACAGACTGATGAAATGAAGAGGACGCAGACTTGCATGGACCTTAATATTTGATCATCTTAATGTGTTGGTTGCCTGTACGCTGCAAACTTCCCCATCCCAGACACTGTCAATCACCTTAATCACATCAACACTTTTGTGTACAGAGGCCAGGGAAAAAGAATAGACAGAATATGGATGTCTTAAGGTGTGTGTGTGTGTGTGTGTGTGTGTGTGTGTGCGCGCGCGCGCATATATAAAAGGTTCTCAACACAGATATCTATCCATGGTACATCCTGTATGGACATGATATTCATAGAGTGAAACAGTACAGAAGATGCCCTTTGGCCCATTGAGTCTATACACCTAAACATTGGTACAGTTACTTTCGAGACTATTCAGAGACTAAAACAAACAAATGCAGTGCAAAAGCCATCAAATTTATACAAACACAAAACTTCACACACAGTGCAATGTCACCTGTCTCACCGAAGTGCCCTCAAAATGTTTTTTTTTTAATTTTTGTTCCTCCCTGACAAGCCATTGCTCCCCGGACCTGAGAGTAAAATGCCGTCCCTACTGCCTCCGCTATCCTGACAACAGTTTACATACCACCCCATGCGGATGTGAAGATTGTCCTAGACATGATTTACACTGCCACAAATATGCTGGAGACAAAACTTCCTGAGGCCTTATCCATTGTGACCGGCAACCTCAACCAAGCCGACCTCATGAGGGCACTGCCAAAATACCACTAATACATCTCCTGTCCTTCCAGAGAACCGAACATCATGCACCACTGCTATATAACCATCGAAGATGCCCACCGCTCCATTCCCGGCCCACACTTCAGAAAATCAAATCACAATGCGGTGTTCCTCCTCCCAGCTTACAAGCTGAAGCTGAGATAGGAGGTTCCTTCACAGAAAGTAGTACAATGCTGGTCTGAGACAATGGATGAGTTTCTCCGGGTCTGCTTGGAATTGGCGGACTGGACCATGTTCAAGAACTCAGCAGAAAACCTGGACGAATATGCCACCACCGCCACAGATTTCATTAGCAAGTGGTGGAGGACTGCATGCCCAAGAAGTCAGTCTGGGGGATTCCCAACTGGAAAGCTTGGATAAATCTGGAAATTCACTCCCTGCCGAAGACCAGGCGTGCAGCATTCAAGTTGGAACACCCAGACGTAGACAGAAAATCCAGAAATGACCTCCATAAAGCCATCAGAGATGCCAAGAGGCAGTACCGGACCAAGTTAGAGGCCCAAACCAACTTTATGGACTCCAGCTGCCTGTAGCAAGGACTAAACAACATTACAGGTTACAAAATGAAGCAGAGCAAGGTAGCAGATAAAGACACATCCCTCCCTGATGTGCTCAATGCTTTCTATGCTCGGTTCAAGCAGAATGCCAGCCCCGACAGCCCCGGAAGCACTTGTTCCCTTGGCCACCATTGCAGATGTTAGATCGGAGTTCCTGGGAGTCAACCCAAGGAAGGTCACAAGTCTGGATGGAGTCCCCAGCCATGCACTTAGATTTTATGTGGACCAGCTGGCGGAGGTATTCACTGACATCTTCAAACTCTATCTCTTATAAGACAAAGTCCCCACCTGCTTCAAGAAGATCACCATCATCCCACTGTCTAAGAAAGCACACGCAGCGTGCCTTAATGACTACTGCGCAGTGACTTTGACCTCCATAATTGTGAAGTGCTTTGAGATGGCCCACATCAACTCCAATCTCCCAGCCCACCTCAGTCCCCTACAATTTGCCTACAACGTAGCAGGTCCACAGTAGACGCCATTGCCCTAGCCCTGCACTCATCCCTGAAACATCTGGACAATACGGACACATACATAATACTCTTGCTCCCACCTCCAACACCATTATCCCCTCTGGACTAATCTCAAAAATCCAAGACCTAGGTCTTGGCTCCGCCCTCTGCAACTGGATCTTCAGCTTCCTGACCCACAGACCGCAATCAGTGAGGACAGGCAACAGCGCCTCCTCCACCATAACACTCAACACTGGAGCACTCCTCCAAGGATGCATTCTCAGTCCCCTACTGTATTCCCTGTACACCCATGACTGTGTAGCCAAATTCTGAACAAACGACATCTACAGGTTTGCTGATGACACCACCATGGTGGGATGGATATATGCCAGAGGTATGTGCAAGGCAGAGAGAGAACAGATGCAGCCAGTGCTTAGAAGTGGTGTTCAATGAAGGACACCGACAGCGGAGTTACCGATGAGTTGCAAGGGATGAAGATACTTCATCGAATGTCAGGAAATAAATGTCTCAGCGCTCCTGCAGGAGCAGCCCAGTCTCCCGCAAAGGTACGATTCTCTCCTCAGAGGGCTTTAGGAGTCTAATGTCAGGCACTACTCTCGCTGTCCAGGCGCTTTCTGCCCTGTGTTCTCCAGTAATGAGGAAAAGGAAGTGAGCTGAAAATGGGTGGAGGCAGGGGTAAATACTAAGGCAGTAGCAAGAGCGGCAGAGCATGACCGTCAATGGGAGATAGGTGCAGTACCAGAGATATAGTAAGGATGAAATATGAGAGAGAAGAGTGTGGAGCAGAGAAGGTCACTGGCCTCCTTATGGCACTTCTGAACATCCCTCTGTACCTTGGCCGCCACACTGATCCAGCTGACAACATCAGACCAGGCTGCCAAGGCCTGGTGGCACAGCTTGCTCTGCTACCAGATGATCTCATCTACCAAGACTTCCCAGTCCCTGTTGGAAGTATCATGGTTCCCTCTTCCCTTTCTTTGACATGTTCAGAATCTGTCCATCAATGAGCAGGGCAGCTTCAGAATGCCTGTCTTATCTAGCTACACTGTTGTCTTTGAAACATGGAGCAAGCAGGAAGGATGCTGATCTTTTGACAATATCCAGTAATTGATGATTTGTTCGGGAATGGCGGGCAGCAAGATAGGGCTGGAATTTGGACCTGACTGACGCCGTAGGGGCAAGGTAGGTCATTAACAATGTGGATTGGGTAAGACAAAACAAGAACTATCATGAGCCCTTGTGGCAAGAATCCCCCCCTCAAAAAAAAATCAATGCAGCTGATATTTAGTGAGAACAAGAAAGTTAAGATTCAGTCCTAACTGTCTGACACTAGCTCAAGGTTGACATTAGTACTGAAGACAAAAAGTAACGTGTCTCAGTTTCAACATCCCAAAGGTTCATTAAATAGTATAGCAAGGAATAACAGAAAACTGCTCAGTTTTTAAATGTTGAAATAATTCCTGCTGACTAATCAATACTAATCCAATGATCGTGTTTTACAGATTATTTACAGATGAGTTTTCTTTACTTTCAAGCTGCACTTTGATAAAATTGCAGCTTAGTCCATTTTAAAAGCATAACTTGTTTTTCTTTTACACCTCAAAAGTGATATAATACAGTTAATTAGCCTGATGGTACCACATACTGAAATAGCATTGCAAATGAAAATCACTGCCACTCATATTAGTTGTAGGATAACACATTAACACTTTGTCTGTTGTAGTGACCGAGAGCATCTGTTTGTTATGCAATAAAAACACAATCAGAAATTCTGAATATTACATAATCTATTCTGAAAATGATGCTTCATTCGAAACAAGCACTTAGGCTGTGCAAATTTCATATACCCTTCCTGCAATGTACTGTCCTCTCCCCATCAATAAATCATGTCATCATATTTCTTCGTTCTTCCTTTAATTAAGAAAACAAGTATGTTACACATGTACAGTTCAAGTGGACACACTTGATTTCTGAAGGAAATTAAGCACAGGCCCTTACACTGTTTACAGGCATTATGGTGCTGGCATTGTTGTTAAGCACCTGCTGCTCCCAATAAATCTGACTGCAAACCAGTGATCCATTTCACAGCACTTTGGCTCTCACCAGTGATACAGGCACAGGATGAAATATAAGCATTTGTGTTTTCATTTTACTTTATAATTTGTGACACCTTACTTGCTTATTTCCGTTCAAAGAAGTAAATTTGGAGAATAATTTACTGTCACAAAAGAGAGTGAGGACCGAGGTCAGCCTTCACTACAAATCAACTCTGACAATTAAATCTAAAACCTTGTGTTTCTGTTGTTTCCATCTAAAAACAAAACATTTGCAGTAAAGGAGAAGGTTGATTGTTATTGACAGCAGTTATGGAATGGAGCCATTTGTTTTTGCATAAAAACACGTGAAGAAACGCAACACAAGTGTTTTGTTTTTTGGACAAGGTTTAACACTACCAGTGATGTCTCTTGACCTCAGAGGCCATTAAAAGGATTGATTAATCAATTGCAAAAGAAATGGGCAAATTGGTAGGTGGTAAAAGTACAGCTGAAAGGATAAGACAAATGTTGGAACGTAGATGGATAACAAAATTGTAAAAATCTTGAAAGTTTGTAGAGAGAGAAAAGGAAAAAGACAAATAAAATCAGTTAAATGTTAAAATGCAAAGCAAAATTAAGATGGCAAAATAAGAATAGGTAAACAAATACTAGAAAACACAAACAAAACAAATAAAGAAAGGGAACTAAATACGAATAAAAGGAAATAATAGAGTATATGAAGTTGGTCAGTTTTCCTGTCAATATTAATTGAATCATATTACTTTCACAAAAACAATATTGATGAGAGATTACAACTCCATTAGTAAGTGGAGGCAGACTATAAGGTTAACTTTAGCACTTTCCTTTCCAAAGTTAAAAACAACCAGGAGGCAAATTAATTTAGAAATGTAATGGCCTGCTTCCACTCTGTGGAGGTACAAGTGATATGAACTTCAGAGGCTCCATTTTTATGTCTCGAGAATTTTTAAAACAATATCTCACTAATGTTAAACAGTGATTAACATTCCATCTCTCTATATAAGGATGCTTTCAGCAGCTCCTGTGGCTGTCAACAATCTTTGGATTCTTTCTTGCACCAAAACCCTTCCTAGGCTTTTCCCCAACCTCACAGGCATTGTGATTTTCCCCACACCTTGCCATCCTGTCTAACCATAACTCACTCCAACCCCTTTCTTACAAATTACTTCAGTACTGAATCTTCACCCCGAATACATTGTTGAGGTCTAAGGACCAGTTTACATCACTTGCGGGACCTTTGGCCCAGTTTCAGGCATGGGACGCTTATGAAGACCTGAGTCTGTGCCATTATAAAAGGCCCAAACATATTTTCATCCACCTGTTTATTTTTCCACAATAAGTAAAATTAATACAACTAGTTACAAGTAAGTCATTATCAAATGTCAATTTGTTCAAAAATTTTCTTCTCCACTTTCAAGACTCTACATTCGTATTACATCTATTGTCACTACATTTGGCTCTGTGAAGTGATTCTAAATTGAATCACTTTGGTCCACTATATATTATTGTAAATACTTTAACAATTCCTAGAATTTCTTTCAACAATACTGGATACTTAAAAAGAAACATCGGGTGGAATCTATAATAATCTGAGTGAAGTGGGCTATAGGGACATTTGTGGCAGAATCATGAATGAAGTTCAGTGAGGCTAATCCTGGTGTCAGCAGTAAATTAGTGCATCTTTTGTGTATTTAGCAGCAGTGAGTTGTCAATTAAAGGGATTTTGGTTTGTTGAACGTCTTAAAAATGGGACAATTTGCCTCATTAATATTCAGTTTCCTATCTTACCAAGTGTGCCAAATAAACTCTTGATATGGAAGTCAGACCAGGTACCTGGCAACTTCAGCTCACTGCTTCCTCCAAAGGAGCTTAATGTTGGACACTGGGCACACCCTATGGTCAGTAGTCACACCTACCTCAAGTCAACAGACATTGGTATCCAACATGTGAGAAATTCTAAGGACCCACTTGGCCCATCACCAATTCACTAACAGTACAGCAGTTTCACACTGCACTGCAATTATCACAGTATTGTTGCTGCAAAGACAATTGTGCTCTCAGGGTCACACCATCCAGCTCATGGAATGGACCAGACTGCATCTCTTTTCTTTTCATAGCACTCACTTACTCTAAGGCTGCCTGGCACCCCTGCCTTGCATTGTCTTGACTCACTCTGCTGCCTCAGCCAGATTCCAGGTTCACATTACTTCTGTCATACTTTGCCATTTAGCACAGAGACAAAGCCAGGAAGGTTTATTACGGTTGTCAGCAGTGCTCAGTCACAGTCATAGAGTCATACAGCATGAAAACAGGCTCTTTGTTCTAACTTCTCCATGCTGACCAGGTTTCCCATTTATTCATGCTTGGTCCATATCCCTCTTAATCTTTCATCTTCATGTACCGGTCTAAATGTCTTTTAAATGTTGTAATTGTACCTCAAGTCAACAGAGATAGTCTTTGCTCAAGTGGTCTCAGCGCAGTCAGTTAAAGGCAGCCTCCAATACCAGTCCTGGTGCTTGGAAATGGTTAGCCAGCCACTTGGGGCAGGTACTATCAGAATGCTCTCCACTTCAGGGGTGAAGACCTGGATGTAGGGAATTAACCAGGATCTTAACTCTTACTGTGCTACAGTGGGTTGATTTTCTCCTGGAATGCAAACAAGGCAGGTATCATGGGACATGAAAATGGGTGGCACAATTATTACTTGTGGTACAGGTGGGGAGGTGTGCAATGTGAGTGAGTAGGTGAGCAGAAGGCATGCAGGGTTAGTGCTTTCAGGGTTTGGGTCTGGTGACAGCATGGTGTAGGCAACAGAGTGAGTGGGAGAGCATAAGCACGGTGGGAGGTGGGTACAGTAGCAGAGATAGAGAGTGAGAATGCAGTGTCAGTGGAAGGATGGTGACATTAACACTGGCAAAGTCTTTCTTCCACTAGCGCTGGTCAGCTCCAAGTTCACTATGTTTGTTTGGGTGCACAATGGATTTAGAACACAGGGGTAATTTGGCCTTTCAAGCCTGGTCCACCATTCAATATGATCATAACTGATCATCCGAGTCAGTAACCTGTTCCTGCTTACTCGCCATACCCTTTAGCCCTCAGAAAGATATTTACATTTTTTTTTGAAAATCTTCCATGTTTTAGCCTTAACAGTTCCCTGTGGCAGAGAATTCTGCAATCTCACCACTCTTTGGGTGAAGAAATTCCTCCTTATCTCTATACTAAAAAACTGACCTCAATCCTTAGACTGTGACTACTGGTTCTGGAACCCCTATCATCAAGAACATCCTTCCTTCATCCACCATGTCTAATCCTGTTAGAGGTTTGCAAGTTTCTACCAGATTCTTCCCTTATTCTTCTAAACTCTGGTGAATACAATCCTAGCCGATCCAGTCTCTCCCCACACATCAGTCCTGCCATTCCAGACATCAGTTTTGCTTCTGAAGGTGACTCCACCAGTGAGTTACTCCAGCAGAGTGCGTGGTCAGATGTTGACTAGAATTGGACTAGTGGGAATAAGTAGGCATGGAATTACTGAAGTTAGTTTGGTAAGAGACAGTGAGGAAATATGCTGGCCTTACTGTGAAAAACCTTCCAAAAAGCAATTTACACTTGGACAAAAAATACATAAGATTCAGTCCATTGCTATTTAATAAAAATTTGACGACATAGAATAGCTCACACAGCTTCACTGCATTTATTCATTATTGGATGAGATTTATTGTTTATCAGAATAATAAACTAAATGAAAATTTCATATGGATCGGAAATAAGAATTAAACCACAGATGAGTGCATGTGAATTTATTGGTTTCACGTAAGTAGTGCTCATTGCAAATTAATAATGCATTTTAACCAGTGACAATTATTCATCAAAATGCTACTTCTGTACATACAGATTTGCAAAAATTGCCCAGTAATTATGACAACAGTTAATTCAGTTGGTGGCATGATTGTGCATTTGTCATCAAGTTATGGGTTTCACGCTAACATTCAAACAGAATCCAGACTAACCCTCTAGGCCAGAACTGCAAAAGTGCTCAATGTCAATGCGCTCAAATGATCATTACTTACTTACTTACTTTCTGTTCCAGCAGTATTCAAAGAAGAGTATGAAGTTCTCCTGACATCGCAATCAGCATTTCTTTTTCCATTGGAATACTGTTTCAATATTTTAAAACTCATTTGTTTTCAGCCAGTCACCACATAAAGTCATTTTGAAACAAAGCATGACTTTATAATACTTGCTACAACAACTAATTATTACTAAAAGGTGAGATTAAAATTAATAGCACCCTATGGTTTTCTCCATTATCTGTTAATGTTCATATAACCTTTGGATTTACATCAATATAAATCCTTTTTACGAATTTTCAGCAGTAGGCATTCCTAGATTATAATGTCAACATTGCCAGTTTGTAGTTTCTATGCTTTTAGCATTGTTACATTAAATTAATGTTAATTTTCTTCTGTTTGAAGCAGGAAGAGGTTTGCTAGAAACTAAATTCTAATTCAGGAGGGACAGAGGATGGGTGCAGAGTATGTATGTATGTGAGGAGGAGGAAACAGGAATGCCTTCTAAACAATTTAGGATTCATCAGTGGTGATGACTGTTTCTCAATTCTAGGGTAATGACTACTCAGTGTCACAGGTCTCTTCCAAATTGTTGGGTACATGGAGCAAGACATTCCATGGGGTAGTGGTGCCTGAATGTGGGATCTGTTTCCTTCCATTCCTTTTCTGCCATTGCTCAGGCTCATGATTAACGTATGGGGGATTCGAAGCACGATTCAGGTTAATGGACAAGTTTCCATCATTCTATAGAATTGGTAGTAGGTCTCTCCTAGTCAATGGTTGTGTTGTTTACTTCTGTTAGGGCTACCCATGGCAGCAACGCTGGAGTAAGTGCCAGAAAGTGTGATGTCTAAATCACCCTCAATGGAAGAGCAGCCAAAGGAAAACATGGATATCTCACTAGCTGTAAGGGTTAAAGAAGATTGCAGTGGCAAGGAGGCTTCTTTTCACTGTGGTTTGACGTCATTGAGATCTAACACCAGGCCATCAAGAATGCATGGATAATGATGGCATCCCAAGGTTCCCATATTAGATAAAGTTATGCACTGATGTCTATCAGGATCAAAGCTAATATAAATCTTAACTGTTCTTTATAAACTGCTGTTCAAATCATAACATAGTTCAAATTCTGTAGAGTGTAAATACTGGTACAAATCAAGTGGGCAACTTGCCTATTTGACTATTGTAAATATGATGTAATCTCATCGCTGCATAAAGAATCCGATGAATACAAAACAATTGCTGTTGCTCATATGATGCTAGTTACTGCACTTCAAAAAATGTCACATGTAAAGTTAATTGTGCTAATTCCAAACGATGTATAAATGCAAGCTTTTCTGTTCAGAAGAACAATTCTTTTCACAATAAACATCGGTCTAATTAATTAATTAATAGAATGTTACTTTACTTTAGTGGATTGTCATCATTGGAGCACTTCTGGTTTACTCAGCATTAAATACCATTTTATACCGAGCACAAACTCAAATGTTAGTATGTGGCTACCTGGAATACTAGAGAAATTTGAGGTGAATATGTACACCTTTATTTATGTAGTATTTCGTGTTAAACTTCAGTAGCCCTGTTGAGTTATGTTCTTTCCTTGAAGTAGTTTAGCATAACACTTATTCCTGACACAGAAATCTCATAATTTAAGATTCAGAGTCGCAACCAGCTCCAAATGTTGGCAGTCACAAACTACTGAAAACTCGGTTTTAATGGCATACATAGATTCAACAGAAAACTATGCTATATAGCAGTCCAAGTAAGCAGAATTTAAGATCCTTGGCAACGTTTGAAAATGTGAATGAGGGTAAGTGAGGCAAATCATTTATAATAGACAGAATGTGTAGGAAGAAATCGGGTAGCATGGTGGCTCAGTGGTTTGCACTTCTGTTTCACAGTGCCAGGAACCCAGGTTCAATTCCACCCTCAAATGTGTGTGTGTCTGTGTGGAGTTTGCACATTCTCCCTGTGTTTGTGTGCGTTTCCTCCCGCAGTCCAAAGGTGTGCAGGTTCGGTGGATGGGCCATAGGATATGCCAGGTTATATGCTCTTTGGAGGATTGCTGTTCACTTGGTGGGCCAAATGGCCTTCTTCCACATTGTAGGGAATCAATGAACATCATATACAGGGTTTGATCACATTTGTATTCATTGACCTTCCATGATGCAGTAAATGGAGGTTTGATTTCCTTTCAGGAAGGTAGTAATGGAACCTGAGAAGGTCTAATTTTGCCAATTAAATGACCACCAACAGGCCCGATGCCAATTAAAGACAGCTGCCCTTCAACAAGAACTGTCAAAATGAAGTACTGCCAGCTCATCAGCACCACCATGACTAGTGACCTTTGCAAAGGCCATAGCTGCAAGGAGAAGTAACTTTAAAGTAGGGTTATGGGAAATCTGGACAAGGTAGATCATCAGGGATGTAGGTTGCTAAGGGAAGAAAATCACATTCCTGCACAGTTGATGGGGGAGGGGGAAAGTGGTCCTGCATGATCTAAGAAATGTCCAAAGATTAAGGCCTGCTCCAGGAAAAAAATGACTGGGAGCCACAGGGTGTCACTGGCCCTCTGGCATGGGCTAAGTGCCATCAAAGGCAGGAAAGGCGCCTCACTTGGCCACTTATGTGGGTTTTTTTTCAATTCCATGGTCAATCTGCCAGATTTTAAGTGGGGAGGATATGGGAGATACACTACCCAATGCCTTCATGTGCCGTTTTGCCAACTCTTCTGCCTTCCTGCCCCTCACTGATGGTACAATTCCATTCAGAGAGATGGCTGAGTTCAGTTTTCCGACAGAGAAATAACTGAGTTAGAGCAGGCAGAGCAGAAGGTAGATGGGAGGTGGAATGAAGCGAAGAAGCCAAAGGGAAATAACATAGAAAAGGCAAGAGGACAGAAAAATGAGAGTATGACATAGAAAATAAATAAGTGGAGAGGAAAGGGGAAAGGTAAAGATAAGGGAAAGGGATGGAAAAGCAGCAGGACAACGATGACGTTGAGAAAACTGATTGCTAGAGGAATGGCGAAGAACTGGAGAAAAATAAGCATCATGTAGGGGAGGGAGAAAGGATTAAGAGCTTAGAGGAGAAAAGGGAAGGGTAATAGCTCAAGACTGGTGAAACTCAAGTAGAGGAATATCAGTTTGAGAGGGTAAAATACACTTCCTTCTTCAGCTTTTGCAAGATGGCAGCAAGGGGAGTCTGGAAAAGTCAGAAAATAATTGCTCTGTAAAGCAGAGGGCCTGCTCGCACAGCCACCTAGTGGTCACTGTGTGAGGCAGCAGCATTGCATGCTGTTAGATTAGTGAAAAAATCATACCACAAACTTGACAAGACGCATGCCACACGTGAAGACACAATTGACACAGGGATGTTAAATAGAAATAGTGTGCTGTAAGACAAAATTAAGAACTTAGATTCGCCTTTTGAGAGTGCAGCTGCAAATGACAAAGTGCAGAGACAGCATTTTAGTTTCATGGCTTTCTCTGGCCAGCAAGAAAGGTCATTCAACTTTACATTCAGGTCAGGGTTCTGCTATCGCGCCTGTATGTTTCTCATGTTCTGACTGAGCGCCCACATCCTGAAAACATTGTCCAGTAATTTTATAACATGCCCAGGAGGTCCAACAGATTTCCCTGAGCACTTTTTAAACTTGGCTCCTGAATGCAGAGCAGGCTGGCTATAGCAGCTGGCACACATAAAAGCAGAATTTGAAAGCATGTAGTGGACTTGGTATTGTTTGATGCTGTCAGCATCAGCGAAGAAAGAAAGGGGTACTATGGTGCAGATGAGCTCAGCTCTGAAAGAAACAGAATGCTTCTTCTGTTACTTAGCCAAACTCCAAACACAATTTGGTATTGTGGTCTTTCTATTTTCTGTTACTTAAGGTTTTTTATTGACTGGCATTGATATGAGAGAGTTGGGATCAGTCAGTTTGAATTGGATGTTGTTGTTGTGGGGCTCCTCACAGGGCATGAAACATTTTGTGTTTTACATAAATGTTTGAAAGGAAACTAAAATAATGAATTTGAAACCCTTGCTTTCTTGGCAAAAGAACACAGAACTATCAGCTTGACCAAAATCAGTGTGTATACTGCGCATTTCTAATTAGTCAAGATATTTGGAGAGAGAGAAAAACACATGAGTCAGCAAGATTGAAAGGCGCTTTGAGAATGTCTGAAACCGAAACTGATCGGAAGAACTTTTTAAAAAAAATTATTGATTTGTGGGATGTGGGCATCGCTGGCTGGCCAACATTTATTGCCCATCCCTATTTGCCCTTACGAAGGTGATGGGGAGCTGCCTTCTTAAAGCGCTGCAGTCCACCTGATGTGGGTTGACTACAATGCTATTAGGGAGGGAATTCCAGCATTTTGACCCAGAGACAGTGAAGGTACGGTGACAATATATTTCCAAGTTAGGATGGTGAGCGGCATGGAGGGGAACTTGAAGGTGGTGGTGATCCCATTTATCTGCTACTCTTGTCCTTCTAGATGGAAGTGGTCGTGAGTTTGGAAGATGCTGGCTGAGCATCTTTGGTGAATTTCTCGAGTGCATCTTACAGATAGTACACACTGCTGCTACTGAGCATCGGTGGTGGAGGGAGTGAATGCTTGTAGATGTAGAGCCAATCAAGGGGGCTGCTTTGTCCTGGATGCTGTCAAGCTTTTTGAGTGTTGTTGGGGCTGCACTCATCCAGGCAAGTGGGGAGTAATCCATCCTGACTTATGCCTTGTAGATGGTGAACAGGCTTTGAGGATTCAGGAGGTTGAGTTACTCACTACAGTGTTTCTAGCCCCTTACCTGCTCTTGTAGCCACAGTGTTTATGTGGTGAGTCCCATGGAGTTTCTGAACAATGATAACCCCCAGGCCGTTGATAGTAGGGGAATCAGTGATGGTGACACAGCTGAATCTCAAGGGACAGTGGTTAGATTTCCTCTTATTGGTGATGGTCATAGCCTGGCATTTGTGTGCCATGAATGCTTTTTGCCACTTGTCAGCCCAAGCCTGTCCTGATCTTGTTGCGTTTGAAAGTGTCACAGGGTTAAAAGAAGGAAGGCCCATGATGAGAGATCAATTGGTGTTTAAAACCTACCCATGTCATCTCTGATAATCAAAAGCAATTTTGAAAGAAAATCATCTAAAGGACTGCATTCTACACGGACTTTTAAAAGAGCCTTGTCCGACATGAGGACAAAATAACATTTGCGAAGCTTTCATGTACCTGAACACTGCACTTTAAGGATAGCAAGATTCAGAGACGGTACAGAAGAAATGTACTTGAAGGTTAGAAGGAGGGGTTTCTGTTGTGAGGAGAAATCAAGGTTTTTCTCCCGAGAACAGAAGAGATAAAGGTGAGATTGTATTGAGTTGTTCAAAACCATAAATTGTTTTGATAGTATAAATGGGGAGAAATGGCTTTCTATTGTAGAAAGGTCAGTAACTCAAGAACACCATTTTAAGGTGATTGACAAAAGAGCCAGGCATGACATGACAAAAATTCTTTCATGCATTGAGTTGTTGTGATATGAAACATATTGCCTGAAAATATGCTGGCAGCCAGCTCCAACGTCAAAACAGAAATGGCTAAATACTTAAAGGGAGAAGAATTACAAGGCTATCAGAAACATCAGGGCACAGGACTAAATTGGATGCCATATCCAGATTTAATAGTTGAAGTAGAATCAAATAGTGTAGTAGGAGGCTATGATTATAAGGTGAACTGACCAACATCAAAGTCGCATAACCTGATGGTACGTTGCAATAAAATCGCTTTCCATATGGCAAAAGATATTGATTCTAATTAGCCTCCTAAGCAGATTAGAGATTTCAGTTTCATAGGGGTCAGAGTGATCCACAAGTTATCTAGCATTGCTAATTTGGATGCTATTCTGATGTTCTATGTTGTAAGGGCTCACTGATTCAATAAACCTTGTTCTGACTCAGGGGTTCCCACTGGACATAGTTAGAACAAGTAATGGACAGAAATACCTGGATAAATAGAAACTTTACCCAAAGCTATATCTGACAAAGTCAATGTTCTCACCAAATCCCCAAGTAATTTAGCTGTTAATGTAGAAAAAGCGGTTGAGCCAGGATACCAGTTTTAAAAATGTGGATTTAATGCTGGCCATGAATCCTGGAAGTACAACTGCATCATTTCCCTACTTGATTCAAATTTCTGGGTCGACTGAAAATTGCACAATTTTGTGTGAGATTTTGCAACTTAATATTTTTCAAGACATGATTATCAGTTCCCACTGTTGTATTATTCTATAAATCTCAGAAAGGCACTGCAGTTTTAAGACAACTCGACGACATTATGACATGTGATGATTTATTTCAATTGAACAGTAATCCGTTAGCTTGTCAGTCAGTCAGCTGTGTTTCTAGTGTAATCGTAATGGGTGTTAAGTGCAGACCTCAGACTGTTTGAGCCTGAGACAAATATTAGTGTAAATAGTTTTGGTAAATTTCTTGATATCTGACTCAGTACATGTCTGAATCTCTTGGCTAACATAGATATAACCACAAGCAACTTACTAAAGCACTACGAGCAGCAATGACACAAAAGAATATGATAGCAAGCATAGGTGAGAAGCTCGTGACAACAAGTTGGTACAAAGTAGCAGGTGTGAAAAGTTGTCTTCCCGACTCACACAGCACAAGTCTAAGCTTCAAACTGAAGTTGACAAACAAGACGGAAGCGCTACAAGCAAGACTGAAGACGACAGTACAGAAGTAACATTTATGAATGTACATGCTCTGTCCTGAATAAAGGGAGACTGCAGCTTACAATATTTAGATCAAAAATGGCTTTAACGTTTTAAAAGTTGAAGGATAGCTCCAACCAACCAATGCACTCTACAGTAAAATATACAAAAAGCCACTGGAAAAAGATCTGTTCATACATTTAAAAGGCTACATCTACATAAAAACAACAGTTAATTCTACCATCTTGCTTTGGGAACATCGCAAAATTTTAGAAGTGTGTGTATAACATCACTGTTCATTCATTTTAGTTGCTCATGTTACCTACAAGCAGATGTTTACAACATTTAAAGCTGCAACTGAATAAAAAGCAAAGAGAAACCAACAAAAAAGGACAGGAACAGCAACACCCTGAAGTATAGATTGTCAACCATGCCAATTTTAAAGTGCACAAGACGAGTAGGGATGAAGTCCAGAAAACCCAAAGTGCAATGCAGTGTTCCAATACATCATGTGAAGAACAGCCAACCAAGGAATAATGTCAAAGGTGTTACCAAACTTCCATCCATGGCATGCAAACATGTCAACACAGTCCAAGAGGTAACCGCAACATTACATTTCAGTGGGTCAATAGATGTGGTCAATTGGACACATTCACTTGGAAACTGTCAGAAAATCTACCATTTACCTCCATCCAAGCAATATAACCCACAAGGAATGGAAATGTGCTGTATGTCATGACGGACACTGGTGCAAATGCAAATAACATCCCTTTGTGCATCTACAGAAGATGTATTTGGGAAAGCGTCATTATGTGATACAGTTCACAAAAGATAAGCTAATTCTTACAACTGGGTCTGTTGTTCCATGCATTGATATTATTCATCTTCAAATTCAATTAGCTCCTTGAGATGGACACCTGAAACCTATCACATCATCGACACAGTAGGATCTTCTATCATTGATACACAACAATGCACAGATTTATGTTTCACTATGATCTACAAGCTAATGAACACATCACTTCCAAACATGAAAGTTTTCAGACCACAACCTCTGAGTCTATCCATGGCCTGACAAACTTCAATCCAGACCCATAACTATTCTGGTAACTTGAACCAAATTGTGGAACTAATGTGCATCGTTATTTATCAAAATCGTTTTCCAATGTTAAAGCAAGTTAAGGTTATATGATTACACAGATCTCAGAAAGACTTTAAGACAGCTGGATGACATCACAACATGAGACACTCTCGTGCAGGAGGTCTCCATGTTACTTTGTTTAAATTCCGTTATTTGATAGTCAAACTACTAGACTGGAAATCAGGCAGCCAACTAAATATGCAATGTTGTAGTGAGCTAAAAAGTAGTTAACCCAGAGTGCATATCCAAATTTGAGGTGACATATTAACGTACACATTTATCAATAAATGTCCAGATATCTGAATCAATGCCAACCTGGCTCTCTGTGGTATATGTTATGTGGGCTAACAAAAAGAATACTATAAGCATATCATCCGCCTGAAAACAATTCTGCTGTCCAGAACATTTACAACTAAACCTGTGTTTTAATTTGTTACTTTTTCCACTGTGTAGGCAATATTGGGCTCGACTTTGCATAAAGAATAATAGACTCACTGTTATTCTAGAAGAAAATTAGACAACAACTTTCAGTGCCTGAACATATACAATCAAATGCAGAAATCAGGAATCATTGTCTCATTTGCCCTGCTCCCTCACCATCGAGACCTTATCAATGGACTTAGCAGGAAACTACATGAACATCATTAATTTTTGCACTTACAAACTTCGAAGCTTTTCTTTTAATTTTTAAAAAACTTCTCTTAATCCCATTTTTCTTGCCTCCTTTCTTCACTTTCTGTACTTTTTTTAACATGGAGTTAAATACTCTACCTTACATTTCCTAGTTTTGAATCTTGAGATGTATCATAGATTTGTGGAGAGCTGAGCGCATAATGATTGGAGATCACCGTTCCTCGTGACAGACCACATAATCCTGTTGTTGTGTCTTTTGACAAAGTCACAGCAGATGATGTTCCCTGCCTTCTTCTAATGTTTTAAATCTTCTCCATCATTGAACTAAATTCAGGATTGGAGCTAGGTATGAAATACTCGCTGGAAAAGCTCAGCAGGTCTGGCAGCATCTGTGAAGAAAAAAAAATCAGAGTTATCATTTCGGGTTATCAGATC
>JAHRHZ010000076.1:2996008-3015031 GCA_024137785.1 Ginglymostoma cirratum
TCTCATTTGTGGAGAGGTGTTTTTTTTTCTGACTGGAGGTCTGTGACCAGTGGGTGATCAGTGCTGGGATTTCTGTTGTTTACAATTTATTTCAATGATTTGGATAGAAATGCAGGTGGTCGGATTAGCAAGTTTACAGACATGTAAGCTGGTGGAATTGTGGATAATGAGGAAGGGTATCAAAGGATATAGCAGGATATAGACTAGTTGGGCAGAGAAATGGCAGATACAGTTTAATCTAGACGAGTGCGAGATGATGCATTTTGGGAGGTCAAATGCAAAAGGAAAGTGGCAGGACCTTTTGGGGCACTGAAATACAGAGAGATCTTGGCGTGCAAGTCCATAGCTGTCTGAAAGTGGTAACACAAATGGATAATGTGGTAAAGAAGAAATATGGAATGCTTGCCTTCATTGGTTAGGGCATTGAGAATAAAAGTTGACATGTCATGTTGCAGCTCTATAAATAGTTTAACTTCAGTTTGGCTACATTTGGAGTTTCATATGAAGTTCTTGTTCCCACACTGTAGGAAGGATGTGGAGGCTTTGGAGAGAGTGCAGAAGAGGTTTACCAGGATTTTGCCTCGATTGGAGTGTATTAGCTTTAAGAAGAGAGTGGACAAATTTGGATTGATTTTGCTAGTGCATCAGATTTTGAGGGGTCAACCTGATAGAAGCATATAAAATTATGAGAAACATAGATAGAGTGAGTGGTCGGAGGCTTTTACACTGGGTGGAAATGTCAAATACTAAGCGGCAGAGGTTTAAAGCGAGAAGGGAAAAGGTTTTAAGAGGATGTGCCAGGACATTTTCTTTTTGCACATAAGAGGGTGGTAGGTGCCTGGAATGTGCCATCAGGTCAGGTGATAAAAGCAGTGAAAATAGCAGCATTTAAGAGGCATTTAGACAGAAATACGTACCACCAAGATGGACTGCAACAATTTACCAAGGCTTCAAAGCCAGCTCCTTCCAAACCCATGATCACTACTGACTAAAAGGACAAAGGTAACATGGGACCATCACCACCTACAAGTTCTCCTCCAAGTCACTTCCCATTCTGACTTGGAAATACATCGCCGTTCTTTCAGTGTCACTGGGAGAATACCCTGGAGCTTCCTCATTAATGGCATTGTGAGTTTACCTACACTAAATGACTGCAAGGATTCAATAAGGCAATCTACTATCATTTCTTAGGGGCAACTAGAGTTGCACAATAAATGCAGGCCTTGCCAGCAAAGCCCACATCCCATGA
This sequence comes from Ginglymostoma cirratum, assembly GCA_024137785.1. NCBI lineage: Eukaryota > Metazoa > Chordata > Chondrichthyes > Orectolobiformes > Ginglymostomatidae > Ginglymostoma > Ginglymostoma cirratum. The sequence goes on from JAHRHZ010000076.1 coordinate 2,997,258, forward strand.
CAAATTAAAAAGAAGTCTTATCATCACTGCTGAGTTGACAAATGGGGATTTAGTGGTTATGTATTAACCCAGTTAGAATGTGGATACACAAATATTGATAGAAATCATCTCATGAACGGGAATTGATGGATTAAAAATATATGATTTACCTGTAAAGAATTTCCAGTTGTTTCAATTACCATGGCAGAACTTCTTATTTGAAGAATCCCATGAAAATAATTAAATATGATGAATTGAATTAAAAATTAATGTTATTTTGTTTATTCATAATTGATGGGAAAACAAATAATGACAATCAAAATAGCCTAAGGTAGTGATCATGGAAGTCAGCCTTGAGATGGTGAAAAAAATCATTCATAACATTATTTGAAAAGCTAGAACAACAAAACAGAACAAAATGTTCAGGTTTAGTTCAATTTCAATCTCAAAGACAATGTTTGTTTATTCAAACGTTAATTAAAAATAAGGAAAATTCATATTTATCACACTGCTTTGGAAATAGTTCTTTGATGTTCTTCCATCATTTTTCATCTATGTTTCTGAAGCACCACTGTTGTACCTGCTTTATTTTTCACAGCATGTAATTGTAATCCTATATCCAGTGCAGCAAAACAGTCTTCTCCATGACTGTTGCCTTTGTTATTGCCTGTGCCACGTTAAGTATTAAATCACAATCTGAGACAAATGAGAGTATCCTCACATTCCAGCAGGGATGTCTCACAAAAACTAAATGATCCAACTAATTAACTTGGACAAAACAATGTATTGAGCAATGTGTCTGAGGGGAGGGAAGGTGATAGCAAATTGTTCTGGATACAGTGACATTGTAAATGCATTTTCAAGAGATGTTATATTTTTTTGTGAATGACATTCTTCATTATTTGCAATAAAAATTGAAGTATACCAGGAGCACTCGGTACGTCAGGCATGGTTGGAGAGGAAATAGGATGAAAGTTTAAGTGTGGGTGCTTTTCTCAGAACTAAAAAAAATTGAAGTGAAATTAATTTTGGGTCAGTGAAAAGGCGAGAGGGAGGGAGGAGAACAAAAGGGAACGTCTGTGACAGGACAGAGTACAGGACTGGTTAAATGATGACAGGTTTCATGGTACAAAGTGTGGTAATGAAACAAATAAATTAGCAGCTGTGTCAAACATAAAAACAAATTGCTGGAGAAACTCTGCAGGTCTGGCAACATCTGGGAGGAGAAAGTAGAGTTAACATTGACATAACACAGACTTCTCATCAGAACTATTGAGTTTCTCCAGCAATTTCTATTTTTCTTTCAGATCTCCAGGGTCACAGCTCTTTGTTTTATTACAGAAAATGTGTCAAAGTGAGGTATGAATGACAAATTAATAGTCATTTCAATACAAAGTAAGGAGATAAGGAAAGATTTGGCACAGAATGCCTGTAAATGAGAGATCTTGTCCTGCTAGGCTACCAGCAATAAAAAAGTGTTTGCTGGTTGTTGTATTATGGTATGGATTCTAGGCAAGACAGATCAATACCTTAAAGGCAATGATAGTGACAATATGTGATGATCAAGTATAAAGGGAAATACCTTGCTTTCAGTCACTCATTTGTCATGAAATTAGTGTCGCATCTTCAGTTGATCAGTTATGTGTGGGTAATGTACAGTAACATCAGTAAGCAGAGAACCCAGACGGTGTGTGTTAGTTTATGATAATATAACCATGTAAATAGAAAGTGTTCTTAATAAACATCAACACATCTTTCTCAACAGGAACCCAACTCAATGTGGTATGCGTTAGTCGGCGTCCCAAGATGATCAGTCTTGCCACTTGTTGAATATGGATGTCAGCCGGATGTGGCCACTGTGAAGCTGATTATAAGATTCAATTGGTTTGACGAGTGGGAGGCAAGATGATTGTTGCATCTTCACCTGGCACACACTCACCATATTACACAGAACAACTCTTCCACTTCTGAAATCAACTTGGGTAGGAAGGGGGATTAATGTTAAACATCAAATACCACATATTAACTCTGATTATTCTCCATAAATACTGACTGACTCTGCAGAGTACTTCCAGCATTTTCCATTTTTATTCAGATTTAGAGCAACTACGGTCTTTTCCTTTTGTGTTTTTTTTTGCATATGGCTATGAGACACTTAATAGATGCAAATTATAGTTACACTTAAATACAGTTACACTTAATAGGTACACAGGTGGCACAGTGGTTCAGTGGTTAGCACTGCTGCCTCACAGTGCCAGGGACCCAGGTTCAATTCCACCCTCAGGTGACTGTGCAGAGTTTGCACATTCTCCCTGCGCCTGTGTGGGTTTCCTTCAGGTGCTCTGGTTTCCTCCCACAGTTCAAAGATGTGCAGGCTAGGTGGATTGGTCATACTTGGCCATAATTGCCTGTAGTGTTTAGCAGGGTGGGTCCAACAGTCAGCGTGGACTTGTTGGGCCAAAGGGCCTGTTTCCACATATTAGGGATTCTATGAAAGTGGAAATCTTTACATTGAATGTTTTAGCTGATTTCCTTGTAGCCTACTTTCAAATATTTAGCAAATATATATAAACAAATGTTTATTCATTCTATGCATATGCCATTGCACATTAGCACCAGGTAACTTGTTTTCTGTCATCAACATTAATAATCATTGTTGATTTAAAAAGCAATATTTATTTTTCAAAAAGATATGAGGCAGCAATTACAAGCACGTATACCAATCAAAGACTTGAATAGCTCCATAAACTTTAATTGCAATGCTTGAATGGTTTATTTGAATCATTCAAATCATATTACTGCCTTATAAAATCTCCTGAGTATTGACTGTTCCCCATAAAATGAGAGATTTTTCAGAATGCTTGCTGTCATAATAGTCACCGCAATAGAGAATCAGAGTGCTGAACTAACCATCAAGGAGAAAGTAACAGGGGTGATACTGAGATAAAAGGTACTGCAGATGCTGGAGAATCCGAGATAACAAGGTGTGGGGCTGGATGAACACAGCAGGTCAAGCAGCATCATAGGAGCAGGAAAACTTGACGTTTCGGGCCTAAACCCTTCATCAGAAATAGGGGAGGGGAAGAGGGTTCTGAAATAAATAGGGAGAGAGGGGGAGGCGGATAGAGGATGGATAGAGGAGAGGATAGGTGGAGAGGAGGCAGACAAGTCGAAGAGGCGGGGATGGAGCCAGTAAAGGTGAGTGTAGGTAGTGGGGTAGGGAGGGGATAGGTCAGTCCAGGGAGGACAGACAGGTCAAGGGGGCGGGATGATGTTAGTAGATAGGAGATGGGGGTGTGGCTTGAGGTGGGAGGAGGGGATAGGTGAGAGGAAAAACAGGTTAGGGAGGTGGAGATGAGCTGGGCTGGTTTTGGGATGCGGTTGGGGGAGGGGAGATTTTGAAGCTTGTGAAATCCACATTGATACCATTGGGCTGCAGGGTTCCCAGGCTGAATATGATTTGCTGTTCCTGCAGCCTTCAGGTGGCATCACTGTGGCATTGCAGGAGGCCCAGGATGGACATGTCATCTGAGGAATGGGAGGGGGAGTTGAAATGGTTCGCGACTGGGAGGTGCAGTTGTTTGTTGCGAACTGAGTGCAGGTGTTCTGCAAAGCGGTCCCCAAGCCTTCGCGTTGGGCACAGACTGAGGAGAAATGTGGGAAAGCAAATTAGTTACATAGGGATAACAACAAAGTGCTGCCGGTGCTGGAAACCTGAAACAAAGTGCTGGAAAAATTCTGCAGATCTAGCATCGTCTGGAGAAAGACACAGTTCCAAAGAAAGATCATATTGGTCTTGAAAAGTCAACATTATTTTTCTCTCCACAGATTCTGCTAGACCTGCTGATCATCTCCAGTACTTTGTTTTTAATTATACTGTTACATCTTCACTGAAGTAGTATGATGTTTTAGAATTTGAATAAGTATGCTTGTGTAAGATTATGTTATTGTTTAATACTGATTTCTCGAAATAAGTCATATGTTCTGTGTCATTGTTCGCTCACAAACCAAAGATAAATTCAATGCATTTTACTTGTGTAATTAGGGCCACTGTAGTGATATGAGTACTGGCTAGCAGTACAGGAAACAAAGAGTAGAAATAAATAGGTCATTTTCCAAGTGGAAGCCAGCGACTAGTGAAGTACCAGAGCCATCAGTGCTTAGGCCAAGCTATTCACAATGTATATCAATGATTGAAATGAAGAAACTAATGTAATATCTCCAAGTTTGCAGATAGCATAGAACTGGGTGGGAGACTGCACTGTAAGGAAGATGCAGAGATGCTTCAATGTGTTTTGGACAAGGGGAGTGAGTGGCAAATGTATGGCAGATGAAGTACAGTGTCGGTGAATGTGAGGTTAGCCATTTTGGTAGCAAAAGCACAAAGGCTGATTGTCTCAATGGTAATAGACTGGGAAAGGAGAAGGTGCAACAAATGTCCTTGTCCATCAGTTGCTGAAAGTAAACGTGCAGGTTCAGGAGACAGTGAAAAAGGTAATTGGCATATAGGCGTGCAGGATCTTGGTGAGACCACACCTGTAATATTATCTGTAGCTTTGGTATTCCAATCTGAGGAAGGATGTTCTGGCCTTGGGGGAAATGCAACAAAGGGTTACAAGCCTGATTCCTGGGAGGGGCAGCACAGTGGCTACCACTCTGCCTCACAGTGCCAGGGACCCGATTCCAGCTTTGGGTGTCTGCGTGGAGATTACACATTTTCCCCATGTCTCTGAGAGTTTCCATCGAGTGCTTTCGCTTTCTCCTACAGTTCAAATATGTGCAGGATTAGGTGGATTGGCCATGCTAGGTTGCCATGTGGTGTCCAGGAATGTGAAAGGTGACAAGGACAGGGTGGGTGTATGGGTCTGGGTGGGATGCTATTTGAAGAGTCGGTGTGTACCTGATTGTTCAAATGGCCTCTTTCTGTAGAGATTCTATGGCAGGATTGATGTATGAAGAGACACTGTATGGGTTCGGACTATACTTAGCGAAGTTTAGAAGAATGACCAGTATCTTACAGAAACCTATAAACATCTAACAGGGCCAGACAGGGTAAATACAAGAAGAATTTTCCTGATGACCAGAGGGTCCAGAACCAGACGGCAAGATCTGTGGATAGGCATAGGCCATTTAGGACAGAGATAAAGAGCAATTTCTTAACTGGGCGTGGTGAGCCTGTGGAATTTTCTGTCATAGAAAATGGTTCAGGCCAAAACACAGTGAATGTTTTCAAGAAGGAGATGGACATAGTACTCAGAGCCAAAGAGATCAAGTGATATGATATGATATGGGAAGGGGGGACTGAGTTGGCTGATTAGCCATGATCATATTGAATGGTACAGCAGGCTCAAAAAGCAAATGATTGAATCCTATTCCTACTTTCTATGTTTATATGTCTAGATGCTCAAAATGATAGTGCTCAGGGCTGCAATTTTAAATGCAAGGGGTCCATAATGACCATTTAGAGAATTAATGGCCCATTGACTTGAAGCAAACCTTCCAGACTGTTAGTCTCAGCATTGAGCCACCTCAGGTCTGCATCAAGAGGTTGCTCTGACTCTAGCCAGATCCCAACTCGAGAAGATGAAATTCTAGTTGAATGGGCTGATTTTCAAAAGTTGCAAAAGGTGACTTTGATAAAATTGCCCGACTCATGTTTCTTAATTTGAAAATAAAAATCCTTCCCTTAATTTCATCCAAATTTACTCCAGAGAGAGAGAGCAACACCTCTGACGGCATGTGAAGATTATATTGTCATTTTTCGATCTCAAACTTGTGAGAATAAGAACATGAAAGGTGAACTGACCTTTCTTGATCAAGACCTCCTGAATTTCCATGGGCACCTTTCATTCCATTGCATCACTGTGAAATATATCAGCTTTTATATTTAAGTTACAATACACACACTTTTTTAAAAGAAGTGAAAAGAATTTTTGTAAAGAATGCTTTTTTAAAGCAAGGGAAGTTTAAAATGAACTACCAACACATGATTTCTTATGTGATGCTGAAACTAAATCTGATTTACACAGCGTTCAGGATGATTTAATGATATGATGCTTTTAAGATTGTCGTCTCACTTAGAAGTCATGGTTAGTGTTAAGAATCTATTTCCCTCTGATGTTAATGATTATATCCATAACTCTGCTGATGTTAACAGCGTAATTAATACACATGGCTAAAAGTGTAATCCTGAATTTTATTCCATCAGGTCAGCAATTCCCATCTGGCTTGCTCAGCACTTTGATGCAAGATTGATCCTCCACATGCAATACTTCTGCACAGGGGTTTAAAAAAATCACTTTGGAATTGAAATTATGGCCTTGTTCTCTAAAGGCATGTAATTCGTTGTATTCTGAAGTACAGAATGCAAAAATTGTCGAAACAAAGTGTCTATATCAAACATGCTGAGGCTTGTTGTTAAGAGGTCTATGAGTTAAGACTGGGCAACCTCCCAGCACACAATAATGATAAATGTTCTGTGCTCATCTTATCAGAGTTGGTCTCCCAACTGGCCATTAGATTGGATGGCTTTCTGAAACAAAGTATACGGCCCAGGGCCAAGTATTCTACTCAAGTTCCTTTGGAAGTCATGTTGACTAATCAATCTTCAACTGTGCATTGGGCAACCCTGGGCCACTTTCAACAACTTTTAAATGCATAATCTGGATGCAAATTGGGCTTGAAACCTCAAACAAGTGACTAACAGCTTGCAGCCATAACACACAGCGAAGCTGATATTCTCCTTGTCACAAAACAGACAAATGAGTCAGAGAGAGGTCAATAGAAGTTCTCAAGAATTCCTCCTAAGTGAAATGATAGATGCACAACTTGTTATGAAATGTCCAAGTGCTTTACCATTATTTATGTGAATATAGCAAGAATACACAACTTACCCTGTTCTGCTAGTCAGTAAATTCATTGCTTCCATCCAGAAAATTTATTATGCCTATTATCTTGGTGTTTTATATGCCATAAACTGCACATGAATTTGGACTTTGTTGCTACTGAAGAGTAACTAAAGGGATCAAGTTAACCTTCACTACAAATCCAAAGACCTTTGGCTCAGCTGGATTTCCTATTCCCTGGAGCCCAAAGTAAATAATCAGTTGTTCTTCTTCTTTTCTATACAGTTGTGTGTGTTCCTGTTGAATTCATTTCACTATATTGCAAGGCCTCCGCACATCATTATTGGTAAAAAGGAATATCAGAATGCATTCAGCATCAAAACATTCAGAATAGATACTCATGGCAATGTTTTTACAATACTAATGCATATATCATTGAGGCAGATATTGAAAAGAAAAGGTTGGTCCTGCTTTGTTCTATTTTTAAGACAACTAAGTTCGTTTAGTCCCTTATCTATCCAGTACACAAGCCAATATTCAGGGATACAGACAACACCTAAGGTTGAGAGTTGAAATCACAGCGAGCAATTCTGTGAAGATAGAATTGTGCAGTATTAATCTCCATATTTCAGAAATGATGTAATGAAGTGGCACAGCAAGGGTTTGCTGAAGGGAGCCCTGAGATGAATGGATCTTCACTGTTACAACTTGCTGTATATCCTTTGGATTTTCATTCATCTCAGGGCTCCCTTCAGCAAACCCTTGCTGTGCTGCCTCAAGTACATCATTTCTTAAGAATGGATACTAAAACTGCTCACAGCACTTCAGATGTGGTCACACCAAAATCTTCATAGAATTGTCATTTCAAACAGAATTCTATTGATCAGCTCTCAGAAGGGCAATTCACAATTTCATCTTCCAACACGATCAATTCTATTATGCTGATCTGCATATTCGACTGACGCTTATAACATTGACCTATATATTGAATCATAGAATCCCTATTATGTAGGGCCATTCGGTCCAAAAAATCCAGACCACTCCTCCGAAGAACATCCCACCCAGAACCAGCCTCCTACCAGTAACCCTGCATTTCCCATGTCTAATCCACCTAACCTACACACCCCTTGGCTCTCTGGGCAATTTAGCATGGCCAATCCACCTAACCCACACATCTCTGCACTGTGGGATGAAAATGGAGCACCCACTGTAAAGCCACGCAGACGCGGGGAGAATGTGCACATTCCACACAGACAGTTGCCCGAGGATGGATTCCAACCCGGGTCCCTAGTGCTGTGAGGCAGCAGTGTTAAGCCACTGTGCCGCCCGATATTGATCAGGAAATATGAACAAAAACAAAAATCTGGCCTTCTCATATACCATGAAAGCTAGTTAACTAATTGATTTAGACTAGTATTCTGATGCTCTCTTATTTGCTGCTCATACTGATGACTAGTGTGAAAGAACATTTCTGCCTTTAAGATTGACCAGATCAGGTTTGCTACTCAACTGATCAGAAGAAGGGTCTATAGTTAAAACGCAAGCTAGTTCATATTTTGCAGTCAGGGTCAATGCTGAATGTATTGATGCAGACCATGAAAAATTTATGTGAATGGCCCTTTTGTGATTTTCCAGCCCCAACTTTAATCCTGGCTGAAGCACTGAGGTGTCATTTATGGAAAAAAAATCCATCCAACCCTGGAGAAAATTGTCAGATGTGAAACCAGGTGAAAGAAGGGAGACACACACACTTTTCACTATAAAAGCTGACAAAATTTGTTAAGTTTTCATAAGTGCAACTTTCTCAAAAGTGGAATGGGTTAGTGAATGGGTGAGTGGGGCTGATGACTGAATGGTTGAGCTGGATGAGGGTAGGTATGTGGTTTGGTGGGTGAGTGGGTAAGGGAAGGTGGATGGCTGGTCAAGTGATCAAGGTTGTGATGCTCAGTTGTGTTATGCTGGTAACCACAGATATGGATCAGGTATTACACTTCATAGCATTCTTAATTAAGTAAGCACATATCTGGTCTACGTCTGATACCAGAGTCAGGACCAGAGACCTTAATAGAGACCCCTGGGCAGTTTAAACTTTCCAGGCAATTTGCGCATATGTCGATGCGTCAGAACGCCTGCAGGATCCTGACACAAATCTTCCAAATTAAGTCCAAATTCAGGATGATCTCCTGATTTGAACAAAATTCTCTTGTCTGTATAGATGCTAATGACTTGTAACTTCCCAGACATTGCCGTTTTTGTTAAAAATGAATTAGAGAATTATACAAAAGTCAAGTTTCCCCATACATTCATTGACCTTCACACCAATATGTGGTCACATTAAAAGTCATAAATGATGATAATATTTTTAGTTTAGAATACCAGAGGCAACTGAGCAACAGAGTTGATATCTCATAATAATAAGACGTATTCTTCTTCAGTGCTTCTTTCAGCAGATCCACTGTTATCAGGGTTGGGGTATTTAAACCAAGGTAAATTTTGCTATTGAAAGCTTTATATAGATCAAATTATTTTCCAAATGGAATCATCTTTGGTCAGGGGTTTGTGATGCAAGTGCCCAGCTGATGGGGTAACTTGACCAGCACAGATAACCTTGCCAGCAGGTCCCTTATGTTTATATTGAATATCTACTTACAATGCATGACTGCAATACGGCCAGCAAACTGTTAATGTATGTGCCAGTTAATACATAAATTGGAGCAAATTTGAAATTCTCCTTAACCTCATGGCAAAAAAAAAAGTAGCAGAGTGGAATGTAAAAGATTGGGTTGTGAGCATCTGAATCCAGGAAATTCTTTTCTGAAAGATCAGTTGCAGTATTTTTCTCAAAATGTATATTTGCTTTAATTTGAAATCAATCAACCTTTGAATTCTGTGACCAATAAAGAGACTTAATTTTAAATAAATGAACAGTAACCTCTCCAACCTAGAATGCTTGGGACCAAGTCATTTCTGGATTGCAGAATATTTGAAATCTAATCATAACTCTTTGAAGTGGAAAATAGCATAGATAGAAGCATGTAATTCAGCATAATAAGGCGATAAAACATTAGAAAACAGTAACAAACGTTATTTTACTTATTCAAATAGTGTATCTTATGCAATACAATACTATACAATTAAATAAAGCACAGGAACAGGACGTTCAGCCCACTAAGTCTACGCCAATTCCTAATCTTTACTTAGACTTTATTGCTCATGGCCAGTTTCTGTCCCTCTCTTCACTCGCTGTTTATGTGTCTATCAAGAGACACCGTAAACATTGCTAATGTGCTTGCTTCCACTACCTCCACTTGCAGTGCATTCCAAGCACCCACCATCTTTTGTGTGAAAGCTCTTCCCTACATTTCTCCTCTAAACTTTCCCCTCTCGCTTTGAACCTGTGCCCTCTTGCGGTTGACCTTTCCACCTGGGAAGAAGCCTCTGACCATCCATCCAATCTATGCCTCTCATAATTTTGTGGACCTCTAACAGGTGGCCCCTCAGCTTCCATCTTTCCGGTGAAAATAACCAAGTTTATCCAACCTCTCCTCACAACTAAAACCCTCCAGAACATGCAACATCCTGGTAAGTCTTCTCTGCACACTCTCCAAAGCATCCACATGCTTCTGGTAGTGTGGCGACTAGAACTGCATGCAATGTTCCAAAGGTAGCCTAACATATCTTCCACATTTCCTCTCAAACTGCGGCATGAAAGTTTTATGTGTTGCTTGAATCCACTCAAACATTTTCCAGACCACCAGCATTTTCAAACAACAGTGTTCAAAGCAGTGTATTTACATTAATTTGTGCTGCAATCTGCACAATGGAGTTAATTTTCAGGTGCCATAGGGTCCTTTGACAATTGAATTAGTACCAGAATTGTGGTATAATGGGATGTAAGAAAGAAATGTATGATAGAACAGGAGTGATGCACTGTACAGAGAATTGTATCCACTCACACAAGGTATAAAGAAAGAGTTTACAGAAATGGCAAAATTGACGGATGGCATGATCGTTATGCATGCAACTGGGGTGCTGCCCTTTAAAAGAGCTATTCAGGTGACCTGGAGGGTCATAGCTGGGGTCCAGTCTGGAACTGGCTGTGGGGCTGTGTACACCATCAATAAAGTTTTCCTTTTCAGATTTACCATTTGTCAAGCTGGTTAATAATTCCTAGTTCCAAAGCACCAACATAACAGTGGTAACCACAGTGTGACTTCTAAGCACTCTGGTAACAGCCTTTTATTAATACAAGAATGATGAGAATTTCTGAACACTAAAGAATAGTGTATATTCTTTGAGCAGCCTCCATTGCCTGATGCATCTGAAGTTTAATAAGATCTGAAGACATCGTAATGAAAATCTGGCACACTAAAAAGAAATCTTTTGATCCTAATCTTAAATAAAGAAAGTTTATCAATAATTCAAATGTATTACCACAAAGTTAGAACCACAAGTACGAGATGGTTCAGAAAAATCTTGCATCAATTGATGTTAGACCATGGAAAAAATCCATGAGAGGAGGAACTGCAGAATCTAACAAAGGTAGGAAAGTGTCTCTGTTTAAGTTTTGAATTTTTCCAGAAGGGAAAAAAATACAGTAAAATAAAACTATTAATATTGGAAATTAAGATAATGGTCACCAATGTTCTTGTTAAAGCAGGATGGTCACACAGCTGCTCTGGGGTTCTACACATGCTATTTGACCTGCTGGCATAATGTCATGCATGGACCTCAGGGGTCTGTGCACTGTAAAGAAAATTAGAGGGAGTACTGCTGGTCATAATGGACTGCCATTTTGAAGTGTACAAGACAAGTCGGATCTACATGTCTTAAATGCCAGTTTCATCTTTTTCTTCCATAAATAAAAGCAGAAACCAGCCTCTCTTCCAAGAAGAACTCAAACTAGAAGGAGAAACCATGATGAAAGTCTCTAATGGGAAAATTTGGAAGATGTGACTGAAATCTAAAGGGATTTCCTTGCCAATATTTTTAATAAGTGTCATCCGTTCAACAACATGCTGTAAGCAGCACCTGAATATACAGAGGCCATCATATAATGCATAATATGACTTAGAAAATATATTATTCTTGATGGAGTCCTTTCGTATACTTTTTAATTCTTCATTGTATCTCCACATAAACCTATATACCAATTCAATGGTACATATTTGACATTGGGTCATAGTCACACACTTATACAGTTATACAGCATGGAAACAGATCCTTATGTCTAATTAGTCAACACTGACTATGTTCCTGAACCAAAGTCGTCCTACTTGCCCGCATTTCTTCCATATCCCTCCAAACCTTTCCTTTTCATGTACTTGGCCTAATGTCTTTTAAACATCAGGGATATTCGACCCCTGAATGCCTGACTCAGTGAGAGGCTGTGCTTTTGTCAAAAGCTATGCATTTGTAAATAAAGGGTGATGGTGATGGAGTGCCAACCTCTGACGAGTTATTTCAGCTGACAGACAAAAAAGTCTGCTCCAGCTCAGGACCATCTTCTGCATGGTGCACTGGTGGTGCACTATTTGATTTATTAAAGCTAGACATGCTCTATTTGAACTTGCATTTAGGCCTTAAATGTCCTCTTATTTAGCATCTGAAGCACTTACCTTTCCGAAATCTACAGAGCTCAAGGGTTGGGGTCCTCCTCACATTGGGGTCCTCCTCTGCACGCTCAGGACCTTGTGCATAACTGCTAATTTGACAGAAGACTCTGGACCACCTTGTATGTAGAGTCCAATCGTGGTTCCAAAAGTAAGCCACATGTGAATCATTATGGTAGCAGTCACCAGCATCACATATTTAATTATTGCTTAATCTCCATAATTTATAGATTAATAGCATTGGCACTTAAATCTCTCATGTAAAAGTATTCCCAACACCAGACGTGGGTAGCTTTAGAAGGTGGCAAACAACAGGCTGTAGATTTCTCTGATTAAATGAATTAATTAAATCATCACTAGTTATGAGTGGTTTTAAAAGGTAAGTCTTTTATGTGATAGCAGATAACAAAGAAGGTCTAGGGCCTTCCAAACATGTGTTTGTTGGAGATATTCTTAACCTTAATACATGGTTGAAAAGAATGCTGCCTGATGCCTTGAACACTCCTTTCAGATTAACTTTTGAATGCTCCCCCTTCACTTATGATGCTTATGTCCAGAAGGATAAAACAGAGGGAACCCCCAGATTTCAACATCATAGGAAAAAAAATGCACATTCACTGCTGACAGTTACAAATTGCATGTAACAACTCACACGGATCACAATAAATAAATTGTTCTTTCTTCTAAATCGTCAACTTCATTCCCAGTATTTACATGCATGCTGAGCTAGATGAGGGGCAACAGCTAGGACAGGAAATGAGAATAGCTGTTATATCAATTTGACTGATGGGAGTAATGATCTGTGTAAAATGACAGAATATTTCTTTCAGATGCATGTGTCAAATAATGGGACGTTTACAAGCCCATCAGACAAACTCGTTTTTTCAAATCAGAGCTAGAAGGGAAATGTTCTGATCATCTTCCTATCATAGCACTTCATCCACTGTGGAGCATGTATCATGAAACTCTGCAAACATCCTATCCATTAATGCCAATGGATGTAAAATCAAATCATCAGTTTTTGAAGGGCTTACACTTCTTTCAGTTTAAAATAATGCAACCTCTGTTCACAGCAGAATACTAACCATGTGATGTAAACATCACATTCTTTTTCTCCCAGTAACATATTTGGGAAACATGATTGCAACTTGAAAACTACGGAAAATGCTTTGATGTACACAGTCATATTTTGTATCATAAGAAGAATCAGCAGCAAATGGTTTCATTTTTACAAGAGCATAGTAATTAACAAAAGTCCCAGAACAACACAAGTCAGTGTATTGGCAGCAGAGTTTGAAAATCAGGCTTCATCCTCTGTCAAAAATGAATGGATCAATCATGCTTTAAACTAGGCAATTCTTTGATTTTGTGACATTTTCTAATTGATGATTTGTTCCTCTGACCCAGTCTTGGCTTTGTCTAACTTTATCAGCTTTGGATGCCTTAGGGTCAATTTTGTCATCCAGCTTAGTACAGGGAGGGAAGGCTGCCTGTTCTGTCAACCAGTCAAGTCAGGATGAGGTCCTAATCCTTTTGAAACGTGTGTCATTCATTAAGTTGTCAGTACTCTGAGGGCTCCAAATGGTGGTCAGCAAATCTTTGCCCGTTTTATAGTCAATTTCATTAAATAGAATGTAACTACCTGCCAACGGAAGACTAAAAGCTGCATCAGAATCCTAAGCGTGTCTTCTGATTTTTGGTTTAAGTGTATTGATGCTTCTTTTGGGTGAGGGTACTAGCTATTTCAATCAAGGCTCAATGCAAAATCATTTATGACAGACAATTAAGCACTTTTGGTTTTTGACGTTTTTGAATCATTATTGTCTCAGTCACTTTACACAAACAAAGCAGCGCAGAAAAAAATATCCTTCTTACTTTGTGTTTCTGTGTTAGGCTTTTTTGTTTCTCTAGTTGAACCATTGTCCATGAGAGGCAGATTGAGAAGTGACACAGCTTCTTGAACTGCTTGCTACAAGATTAAATTTTGAAAAGGCCCATTTTATTCTGGCTATCTTTTTGAAAATAAAGGTTTACTCGGAAGATCTGGGTGAGGTTTATCTCCCTGATGATAAGTCCATTGCAGGTTTACTGATAGCATATGGAATTTCTTGGAAACACAGCCATGTGTTTTATCAATCAATTTTATTTCTGACTTCCTCTGGTCTCATTTCAGTTCTGGTAAATCTTAGGTCTTTAGTTTTACATATCGACCTACACATGCTTGCTGCATTATTTATTAAATGTTCCATTATGTTTAAGAAATAATAGCTATTGTCGATATTTCTGAATGATTTATGCTGGTGCAGAAGACATTGGTATACAATCATTTTTTCCCCCTATTTGGGCCATACAGCATCACCATACCAGACATGTATGGTGATAGTTTGTAACATTGGAATTGTCAGGAGACTGCATAATTGAATACAAAGGAAAATTGACATGTTCCTTTAATAACCTTGATTTGAACCTCAAGAAACGAAAAAAGACAGCTGGCTGAGAGAATTGTTGCACATTTGGTACAAGCATTTTGCTCAGTGGGGGCCAAATGAATTCTTAAGACTCTAAAAATGGCATAAGTACAGCCCAGCAGTGTCTGGATTTGAATTTACTACATGGGTTAAAAGTTTAATGCTGGATGATAGAATGATACAGTTAAGCTAAGAGAGACCTCAAACAAAGAAAATACTACTTTGTAAGCCTTATCGCACAAGGTCATCCTGAAAATTTAGAATCAGTACCTGGGGAGCAGATTGAAGACTGTAATTACATTTACAGGCCCTTTCTGGTCTACCTGTGTAGTATTGAGGCAAGATAAATAAAATTCCATTTAAGTATCTGTCACACAAAGTATTAAGGATATGCGAGTTTGGGGAAGATGGTGTCAGAATGGTACTGTTTCTGGATTAGAATTCTAAGGGCATTCTTTGGCTCATATGCTGAAATTCCTCCATGGCAGCTTGATGGAATTTAAAGTCAATAGATAATCCTGGAATTAAAAGTTAGTCACAGTAATGGTGAACACAAATCCTTTGTTGATTGTTGCAAAAACCCGTGCGGTTCCCCAATGTCTTTGAATTCCATTTAGGTAATCGCAATAAAGAGAACTAAAAATGTGTTGAATTGTATTTCTGGACAGTTTACAGTTTGTTACATGTATCTTTTTCTGATCTTATGTCAGTGCTTCCCAGACATTTCCCACTGTGACCCAATTTCAAGACTTAATCAGAGCAAGGAGGGAGGAGAGAAGACCTATGAGGCCAAGGGCAGAGAAAAATGTCTTGGAGAAGGGTCAGGAAAAGGGATCTATGGCAACAATTGTTGCCTCAGAGCTCTTGACCCCAAAGTATTAGATCATCATTCCACTCAGAGGCCTAACACCCACTTTAAGAATCCCTGTTCTGGATACATATTAATTGATATGTTCATTATTAAATTCAAACCACCTTCTGTGGTTCTTTTGCTTTGTATTGAAAGGTGGACTGAAATATGAATATTCATATCACAATGCCAATATCTATTAGGGAGGTATTAAACAAACTACAGTGCTTTAATTTCCATTTGCTATTTTGAGATGTCTCTAAATAGAACATGGTAAACAAGTTGGGGATTGCAATAAAATGTGTACCAAGGTCATTAGATATATTCACCCTCACCACAAAAAAGAAACTTTACTTCAACACAAATTTGTCAAGATAATATAAGAGTATATTTTCATTTGAAATGTGATTGAGTTGCAAATATTGCATTGCTTTTGCTTTTGCAGAGTATGTTCCCCAATGTCATACATTGGAATTAATATTTAAATTAACAAAGAAATTACATTTATAAAATTAACATTTTAATTACCTTTGCCAAATCATTCACTGGTTAACCATAATAAAATTATATTACTTTTATGGAATTAAGATTTTGAAATGACTGTGTATTTATTTACCTAAGAAAATCTCCTTGTATTGAATAATATCCTATTCTAGGATCCAATAGGATTATCTGTGACAAACTAAAAGCTTACAAGCTGTCGCTTTTAATCTTTAAATTTGATTTTAGATGTTATTAGATATGAAGCCAGCTGCGTCAGAAGAGAAGCTTGTATTCCTGGGATGTACTTACAAAAGGCAATATGCCACACAGAATACATTGATAGATAAATGCATATAGACCAAATAATTAGTGTCAAATGAACAGTGAGGCTAACTTCACTCACCCTTACTTAATTCACAGAAACAGATGAGGACATGTCCAAGACTAAAAGTGGAAATTGAAAAGTTGTTGCTAGAAATGTTTTAGCTTTGTGAAAGTGGTCTGAATGCCTGGCACCACATTCCAATGCATGAAGCAGTATATTGGATTATAAGTAGCAATTTGTGTGGCCATGGGGAAGGAAAGCAGCTTCAGGTTTATAATCAGTGGTAAATGTTAATTACTATTAGTCAATATCTTTAATACTGAAATTAATACTTATACATTTTCATGATTTTTATTGCTGAAAATACTTTAAAAGATATAAAATTGCAATTTTTTTGTATCTTTTCTCTCGCTTTCTGTCAAACCATGTTTCTTTCCAACTCCTTGGAAAGGGTTTTCCAACAGGTGTTGAGAAGCCAATATTGGATCAGTATGATGTCCTGAGCCAGCCCATGTCATCAGCATGCCTTGTGGCATAACTTTCCATGGGAAGATCACCATGCTCAGCGTCCTTTAAAATGGCAGACAAACAATCATCCAGTGCTGTTGGACCCCACCACCAAAGACATCTTTCCCTCCCCACCCTTATCTGCCTTCCGGAGGGACCACTCCCTCCGCGACTCCCTTGTCCGCGCCACACTCCCCTCCAGCCCCACCACACCCGGCACTTTTCCTTGTAACCGCAGGAAGTGCTACACCTGCCCCCACACCTCCTCCCTCACCCCAATCCCAGGCCCCAAGAAGACATTCCACATCAGGCAGAGGTTCACCTGCACATCTGCCAATGTGGTATACTGCATCCGCTGTACCCGTTGTGGCTTCCTCTACATCGGGGAAACCAAGCGGAGGCTTGGGGACCGCTTTGCAGAACACCTGCGCTCAGTTCGCAACAAACAACTGCACCTCCCAGTCGCGAACCATTTCAACTCCCCCTCCCATTCCTCAGATGACATGTCCATCCTTGGCCTCCTACAATGCCACAGTGATGCCACCCGAAGGCTGCAGGAACAGCAAATCATATTCAGCCTGGGAACCCTGCAGCCCAATGGCATCAATGTGGATTTCACAAGTTTCAAAATCTCCCCTCCCCCAACCGCATCCCAAAACCAGCCCAGCTCATCTCCACCTCCCTAACCTGTTTTTCCTCTCACCT
>JAHRHZ010000076.1:3025031-3080685 GCA_024137785.1 Ginglymostoma cirratum
AAATTTTTGATGAAGGGTTTAGGCCCGAAACGTCAAGTTTTCCTGCTCCTATGATGCTGCTTGACCTGCTGTGTTCATCCAGCCCCATGCTTGTTATCTCGGATTATCCAGTATCTGCAGTACCTTTTATCTCTTAAGCCTGTCTTATTTATGTGCTTATCCGAATGTCTTTAAATGTTGTAATGATCCACTACTTCCTCTGGCAGTTCATTCCACACATGAACCACTATGAAAAAAAAGTTGCTCCTCATATCCTTTTCAAAACTTTCTCCTCTTACCTTAAAAATATGCCCCCTAATTTTTAACTGCCCACGCTAGGGGAAAGACCCTTTCTAATCACCTTATCGATGCCAGTCATGATTTTATAAACCTTAATAGGGTCATCCCTTCACCTCCTATGCTCCAGTGAAAAGTATCCCAGCCTACCCAGCCTGTTCTTATAACTCAAACACCCCATTCCCAACAGCATCCTGGTCAATCTTTTCCAATACCTCTCCAATTTAATAATATCCTTCTGATAACATGGTGACCAGAACTGCACACAGTACTCCAGATGAGGCCTCACCAATGTCCTGTACAACCTCACCATGACATACCAACTCCTATACTCAAAGGTCTAAGCAGGGAAGGCAAGCGTGCTAAAAACCTTCTTAACCACCCTGTCTACTTATGACGCAAATTTCAAAGAATTATGTACATGAACCCTTCAGTCTCTCTGTTCTACCTCATTACTCAGTTGGTCATAGACAACCTCTGGTACCAGTCCAGGGGCTTGCACACAGCCAGTTAGCCACTTGGGGACAGTGAGAGTCAGCACCTCTTCCCATTAGGGGTGAAGAGCCAATTGCAGGCAGCATTTAGACTTTTAGTCTCTTTCTGCCCTTATCATGGACTATTTTTCTTCAGAAATGAGATGGGAAGGTCTGAAGGGAGATGAAAGTGAAAGTGCACAATTGTTACTTGCAGTAAAGTTGGGGTAGGCTCTCAAGTGAGTGAGTACACAGCACAGAGGGTATGCAGGATTAACGGTGTTGGGGCAGATGTAGCTGACATTCAGTAAGGGAAGAGGTTGCAAGCAATGGTGTGAGCTGGATACAGTTATAGTGAGTGTGAGGTATGAGAGAGAAGAAAGTGCTAATTATGCTAAATAAAAACCGAAAGAACTGTGGATGCTGTAAATCAGGCACAAAAACAGAAGTTGCTGGAAAAGCACAATAGGTCTGGCAGCACCTGTGAAGGAAAAAACAGAGTTAATGTTCCAGGTCTGGTGACCCTTCCTCAGAACTCAGGATCACCGGACCTGAAACATTAACTCTGTTTTTTCCTTCACAGATGCTGCCAGGCTTGCTGATCTTTCCAGCAATTTCTGTTTTTTTGTGTGGTAATTAAGCTGGCAGATTAGAGAGTGTCATCCACCTTCTTCCCACAAAGCTGTACATTCCTTCAGGTGACTGAGATTGCTTTAACATGGATACCATCCTTGCACGAGACTGGAATGATCTGGTGTCGCGGCTTCCACTGAATGGCCCTGGAGGACAGCAAGTCCAGCATTTGCTGCTCTCCATCCATCAGGATGTCCGTGTCCCTGCCTACAAAATGAAGCGCCAATTTACCAATTTCCCTTTCCCAGCTAAGTCCTGGACAAATATCAGGAACCATTCTGGGCAGTTCTGCACTGACATTGCTTAACCAGATGCACAATTGCCTTTTAAAGACGACACCCATGCCAGGGGTGCTGCTGCATTTCGGGATTTTCCAGCAGTAATGAGTTTTTCTAGTTATGGCAAATGGTAGAATGCGGCTAGAATGGAATGACAGTAGTGCCAGAGTGGTGAGATGATAGTTAATGAAGTGAATTTGGTAAGGTACAGTGAGAGATCTCAATGGGAAACCTTCCAAACTTGAAACTGACAGTCAACAATACACAAGATTCAGCCTTCTGTCCTATTCAATTTTAATGCCCTTATTTTAGAAATCCTATTTTCTCAGAGGACATTTTCCAAGACACAGGAAAAGCAAATAAATGAGGCCATCAATTTCTGATGAATGTTCCAAACCAAACATGGGGAATTTTTTTTAAATTCAAACTCTTCTACTGTATATTTCAAGATTTGCCATTTCTATTGGTGATTTTCAGTATTTACACCTCTAAAATAAAACTCTCACTTATTATCCAGGTACTCTTAGAATTTTAGATGAAAAATGGTTTTGAAAACACTTTTCTTCTTGTCTGGGGTATACTCATTTTACAGATAGCAATAAATTACTGATTCTTATGTCATTGAACAGTTACACCAAGGTGTTTGGTCTTGCTTTTGCATGTTTGACAACACTTTTTAAAAGAAATAGTAACTGAGACATAATCAGATTGTCTAGTAGTACATAACATGAGTATTGCTAAAAATAAGACATTCTTTAGCCAAAGCCTTTCACCTTGCACTCAACAGGACAATTTGCAAGAATACCAATACAAAGCAAACAACAATCTTTATACTGCATGACAGGAGAGTACTGATTGGTTGACTGTGATTGCTGGATGTGTTACCTGGAGAATGCACCAATTAATGATTGTTGACAGTTAACTGCCAGGCTTTGTTGAAATTTTAAACCAGAGAGTTTGTCAGGGTCTTGCCCTGAGAAAGGATGCAATGAATGACTGTTATTTATTTTGTTGATTGGAAACAGGCACAATGATTACTTTCTACAAAGAAAAAGGCATTGTGTATTCATCTACGTATTTGCTACAGTGAGCCCGACTGACAATCCTAAATTGGTTGTCGGCAAAATTCTTCAAACACTCAGAATTAACAACTGAGCCCCATCCAATTGCAGAATCGCACTTAATGTTGGACACTGTGTTGCAAGTCTTGTAAGAGTAGGCTAGTTGGGTATGATCGGTATAGTGTTTGTTGTGAACAGCCAAAGAGATATGCTAAAATAAAACAAAGAACTGCAGAAGCCAAGGATCGGAAACAAACAAAAAAGACAAAAATCAGCAGGTCTGGCAGCATGTATGGAGGGAAAGCAGGGTTAATGTTTCGAGTCCAGTGGCTCTTCTTCAGAATGGATTGCAGCTGGGACAAGGTTGGTAGCGATGCTGAAGATAGGGTGGGGGTTGTGGAGGAGTAAACAATAGGTGGAGGTGGAGGTGGAGTTGTGCAGACAAAGGGATGGGTAAAGGTTAGCCTGGGAGAATCAATAGCTGCTAAGGGAGACCATTAGTAGCTGACAATAGGTTGGTTGTGTTAGCAGCCCAAGGCCTGGTGCTGTGGGAAGGGCAGATGGTGTGGTTGGGATGTGTCGTAGCATGATAACAGTGTGAAACAGCTAACTTCACTGTTTGTTCAAAATTTTGACCAACTTTACGCTTCCACGGTAATCAAAGGATCCGCTGTGGGAAGGGTTGGGACGTGGTTGGGAGGAAAGACATAGAAGAAAGTACTCTGGCCTGCAAATTCTAGAACTCAATAATATCGAGTCCTGAAGGCTGCAGGGACCCCAAGCGGAACGTGAGATGCAGTTGTTCCAGCTTGCACTGAGCTAGACTGGAGAAAGCCCAGACAAACATGCTGGCCAGGGAACATGGTGGTGTGTTGAAATGGCAGGCAATTGGAAGCTCAAGATTATGCTTTGTGGACAAAGCTTAGGTGTTCTGCACGTCAGACGCCCAGTCTGAATTCCATCTCCCCAGTGTACAGGTGACCACATTGTGAGGAGCAAATATACTAGACGAGATTGACTGACGTACAGGTAGATTGCTATTACCTGTTACAAACTGGACATCTCATTTTCTGCATGATCACTGCACTGGAAATGTTGAACATGCTTTCACTTCACAGATTCTGCCAGACTTGCTGAGTTTCTCCAGCAATTTCTGTTTGTGTGTTTCTGATTTCCAACATCCAAAATTCTTTGCATTCTTTTAATTGTTTGTGTCATAGCCAAAATACTCTTTTGGTTTGATGGCAGCATTTAGTCATGGCAATCACCACTGAATATGATGACAGCGTGAAACAGATAACTTCACTGTTTGTTCAAATTTTGACCAACTTTACGCTTCCAAGGTAGTTGAAGGATCTGTGGCATAATAGTTACCGTTGAATAGATCGTTGCTACAGTATCTCAGACAAAATCTTAAAAGCTTCTCAAACAGTCAAATTATGATCTGAAAAGTACCCGGTCTACCTCAGATTACACTTATTAGTATGGGTGTGGAAATCAGCAGTTTACTGAAATCATTGGTGGTTTGACACAGCCAAAGATTCAGAGCTGTGGGGAACATTGAAGGCTCCCATTATGATATCTCAATGCAAATTTTCCCTTCTTAATCAGATTGATCTGCTATAGACCTTCCCAACTGAATTAAAGCTGGAATTTACACTCAGAGTTAGGTTGAAAAATTGATTTTTCAGAAATTAACCGCCCCCACCTGACCTTCTTTTCTAAATTAAAATTCATTTCATAGTCTTTTCAGTTTAATGTTAATGCTCTTCTGCCCCTTCAGGTGCGTGTACAAGATTCTGAAGATCAATACCGATGAAGAGCAGAGTTCATTCTGGTGTGCTGGCCAATTTTAAAAACAAATCATCTCAGTATCATCTCATTCCTGGTTCTGAAACTTCAGTGCGTGGACCTTGACTATTGTATTTCTCATATAATAATGACTACATTTCAAACATATTTCATGAGCTATAAAGTACTTTGTGATGTTCGGAGATTGCAAAAGGTTCCATGGAGGTCAAGTTTATTCTTCTTTCTTTTTCCGTACTTTGTAAAGTGCAATCAGTGAATTGGCTGGTTAATTGAGTCAAATTTGAAACAAAAGAAGAAGGGTTCAATCAAGGCTGGATCCTGTAATTTCAAATTGATTGCAAATTACTAATCAGGTAAGGAGGCAGCAGTCGCCCATTGACAGGAGCCTGATTGTTCACCTTTAATTGACATTGATTCACATTGCTCTGTAGGTACCAGGTGGGACCGAGGTAAATACATTAACTCAACTCACTTTTGCATTCTTGCAGATAGCTGTACATAATTCACACATGCCCGTTAATCTCCAAGAAAGCAGATCAAATTAATACTGGAGACTGAAGATATCTCACAGAACTCTGCACTTCTCCAATTCTGGCCTCTTGTACATCCCTATTTTTCCACGTAACAACTTTGGAGATCTGTGTTTTCAGATGCTGAGCCCTAAACTCTGAAATTATTTTCATAATCTTTACCATCGTTCTACCTCTTCCACTTTCTTTAAATCCTTGGCAAACCCATTATAACTTGTCTGAATAAGCAAGCATATGGTCACCTTTTCTAATGTATCCTATCAGTGTATCTTCTTGGAGAATCTATTCAAAGTCTTCAGATCCTTCAAATTTTACAAACATAAGATGAGATTTAAGTGAGAGGGGAAAGATATAAAAGGGACCTAAGGAGCAACTTTTCCACACAGAAGGTAGTGCGTGTGATGGAACAAGCTGCCAGAATAAGTGGTGGAAACGGGTCTAATTATGTAAGTTAAGAGGCATCTGGATGGGTATATGAATAGGAAGGGTTTAGAGGGATGTAGGCCAAATGCTGGCCACGGGACTAGATCAGTTTAGGATAACTGGTCACATGGATGAGTTGGACCAAAGGATCTGTTTCTGCCCTGTATCACTCTCTGATGGTGACAGGATATACCACATTATCCCAAGACTTATAGGCCTCAATCAAATTTTTTGGAATATGTTTTTCTTTTCAGTAAATGAAATCCCAGTATGCAAACCAATTAGTTTTCATTTGACTGTGTTATACTGGAGTTAATTTACATTATGTGGTCACATTCTGGAGTGAACATTGGATCAAAATCAAGGTCAGCGTCAGCCTGAAATTTTATAAACACAACACAAGATTTAAGTTGAGAGGGGCAACATATAAACAACAAATTTATATTTATCTCCTGGCACTGTGTTGATCCCTGCAGAGAAACGACTAAATCCAATAACAAATAAAGAGGGAGGGAGAAATTAATCTTGACTTTCTTCATACAATGCACTTATTTACTGCCAAGTATGAAAGACGTGCATTTGTGAAGCACCTTTCATGACCTCAGGACATAATAAAAGTCTTAATAACCAAAATGCTCATGAAGTGCAGTTGCTTTGACAGTGCAGAAATCCTGGACACATTTCTCATATTCAAGGAGCTGCATAAAATACTTTTTGATTCATTGTTATAAACTGTATTGTTTTTAAATGCATGCCAGGTTTATACCTTTATTACTTGTCAGACAAGTCATAAACTTGTCTTAAGCTCTTTTTCTTAATATCACTGTCAATAAATATTTGAAGATTTCCAGCGTCGAAAATGACTTAAGGTTTGGAAATTTATGAGGTCAGAGATAAAAGTAAATTACTAAATGTTAATATTCTGTCTCCTTTGATCTGCTTATTATTCCCTGTTTAGTGAATAGTAATGAACAATTACTCAGGTTTAAGGCTAATTGAGCTGTATTGAAAGTTTCTTTTGGTTGATCAATCAATGCTGTCAGTGGGCTAGGGGAGGGGGGTGAAATTTATAGAGCCCACAAAGCAGGATACATGGCATACAGTGAGTTGATTAAGTGGACTACAAAATTTTAGTTTCCCACAATACGTTGAAATATGGTGTGAAGACAATATGCGGCATATCTTACGATGGTCTCATAAAATACACTCATATGCCAAGAATCCTCATTAACATGTGCCAGTTTTTAATAAAATCTTTGAGATAAAGTCAATGGTGCATGAGAATCTCAGCACCTAGTTCATCATTTAACTGTGGTGTGCACCAGTCAGATTTGTGAGGTCGTGATTAAAGTAAACAGGTTTCCATGCTGAGCTCTGTGGCACAAGTTAATAGGTGTTATTATACAGTTGGTATTCAGGTGTAGGGAGGAATTGCGAAAGGAGTGAAAAGCCAAAAGAGGCTGGTATTTCGTGCAAGGAAGTGAGATGAAAGGAACAATGTAGTGTCCTGAGTGTGGTGATCTTCTAAGTGGGCTGGGGTGAGAGGGTCAAACAGGGATTGAAAGATGAACAAAAGATATAAAGTGTAGGCTATCAGTGGTGGTCCCGAGAGTTAATTACGTAGTACTGGGTATCAAAAAGAGCAGGCACACTCAGTGAGGAGTATTATCTGTATTTGAGGGGAGGCGGGGCTGTGGAGGTCAAGAGTCAGGTTAGGTACCATCATGGGAGGAGATAAATACATGGGAAAGTAAGAGGAGGGTTCAGGATCAGAGTGGGCATTTGGATGATCATGTGTATCGGAATAGGGGAAAGAGAAGGCATGGCTATGGAAATGGTAATAGAATCTAGGTTAATGGGAAGAAGCTCAAAAGTAACAGAATGGAGAGAAAATAATGATAGATGCTTCAAAAGTGATGGGGTAAGCATGAGGATGACAGAGGCAGGGTTAAATGTACAGGATCAATGTTGGAATATAACATGCTCCATTGTCTATGCCAAATCTGAAAACACATGTTTAGTTGCAAGGATCACAGGTAAGAGATGGCTGAATGTTACTTCAGGTGGATGAAGTTCATTTTCTGCACAACTGTCCAATTAAAAGGTCTCATTGATAATTAGTTAAATAAATACTCTCACAGCTAAATCTGCACCTTTTAATTACTTTAATCAACCTGTTTGGATATGTTCTGACATTCCTCCAGGGAAGATAAGACCTGGACCAGTACTTTCTGGCCCTGAGGTAGTGACACTACCAATTCACCTCAAAAGCCCAATTCTTCCATTTTTACACAGTGCAAACTACATCCAGAATCATGGGTTCCATTCACTCAATTATCATGCAAACTTGAGCAGAAAGAGAGAATGTGATTAAGGTAAACTCTTGCTTTCCAATGACAAGGGCTTTAAGGTTAACAGTAGTTTGCACCTGAGAGATTTGGGAGGGGAGGGGCATGGTTGACCAAATGCAGAGAAGTCATTGGTGAAGAAGGGAACTGATACATCAACATGCCCCAAGGTAAGAACATTGCTTGAATGTGGAATGCAGGAGGGAATGCCAGCAGCAGCGAAAGGCATACCTATCAATTGAGTGTCAACCTGGTGATACTGTAACACACAACTACTTGCATGCCAAACAGCAGAATCACCATTTCATATGCAAGGCAAAAGATATCACATTTAACAAATCAGATCTAATCTCTGCATTCCTGTCATATAGAGTCATATAGCATGGAAACAGACACTTCAGCCTAACTCGTCCATGATGACCAACCTTCCCAAACTAAACTAGTCCCACTTACCTGCATTTGCTTCATATCGCTCTAAACCTTTCCTATTTATGTACCTGTCCAACTGTCTTTTAAATGTTGTAATTGTACCTGCCATCTATCACTTCCTCTGTGTGAAAAAGTTGTCTCTCAAGTCTCTTTTAATTCTTTCTCCTCTCACCTTAAAAAGTATGCCCTCCAGTTTGAACTCCCCTGGGGGAAAAGACCTTTGTCCCTCATGGTCTTATAAACTCCGATAAGGTCACCCCTCAACCTCCAGGGAAAAAGTCTCAGCCTATCCAGCCTCTCCCTCTAACTCAAATCTTTCAGTTCTGGCAATATCCTTGCAAATCTTTTCTGAACCCTCTCCAATTAAATAATATCCTTCCTATAGCAGAGGTTCCTGAACTGTGCACAGTACAGGCCTCACCAATGTCCTGTACAACCTCAACATGACGTCACAGCTCCTATTCTCGATGGTCTGAGAAATGAAGACAAGTGTGCTAAATGCCTTCTTAACCAGATACAAAAATAGAAGTTGCTGGAAAAGCTCAGCATCTGTGAAGAAAAATCAGAGTTAATGTTTCAGGTCTGGTGACCCTTCCTTAGAACCTTTTGGCCTTCTTAATTACCCCGTTCACCTGTAATGCAACTTTCAAAGAGACATGTACAGATCTAGTTATGATTAGTAGTGGAAAACTAACAGGACACTCCACAAATACACACATCCTGAAAAAAGGAGCCCAGCAAATCAATGCAAAGGATAAGGCTGAAGCATTTACAATATTGTTCAGTGGAGTGGACGGTCAATCTGGGCCTCCTACCGAGGTCCCCTATGTCACAGATGCCAGTGTTCAGACTATTCAATTCACTCCACCTGGCATCAGGAAGCAGTTGGAATCATTGAATACTGCAAAGACAACGACAGTATTCTGGCAATAGTAATCAAGACTTGTGTTGAGAACTAGCCATGTCCACGTCTAAGTTGTTTTAGTATATCTAGAACGCTGACATCAACCTGGGAGTATGGGCAATTACTCAGATATGTCCTGAACATACAAGGCAAGACAAATCCTGATGTTATCAACAATATTATCATGTGTCGCTCAGTCATCAACAACCTGTTCACTAATGCTCAGCTTGGGTTCCACCGGGTCCGCTCAGCTCATAATCTCATTATGGCTTTGGTGAGGGGAGAGAGACTGTCCTTGACATCAAGACTTCATTTGACTGAGCAATGCATTAAAGAGCCCCGGCAAAACTGTCGTAAATGGGATTTAAAGGAAATAATCTCTTCTGACTGGAGTCAGATACAGCAAAAAGTAAGATGATTGTGGTTGTATGAGGTCCCAGGGCATCAATGTATGAGTTCTTCAGGGTACTGTCTGCAGCTTGATCAACGGTATTTGCTTCTCTGTTATATATAACTTTATATATCTCCATAACTTCCCTCCATTATAAGGTCAGGAGTGGGGTGTTCACTGAAGTGGCATAATGTTCAGCACCATTTATAATTCCTCAGATATGGAAGTTTGTGTTTATACATAACAAGAACTACAAAATATTCAGGCAGTGTTGAGTCAATGAGTGCCAAGTATTAATCATCTTCAACAATCTCCCCTTGACATTTGCAGACCATTGCTGAATTCTCAATGTGAGCATTCTGGAGGTTACCATCAACCAGAACCTGAACTGGACCAGCTGTATGAAAGCTGTAGCTGCAACACCAGGTCAGAGGCTGACCATTCTGTTGTGAGTAAGTCAATTGCCCAAAGCCTGTCTGCCTTCTTCAGTCAAAAAATCAGGAATATTCTGTTATATTACTGCACAGACATTAGAAAGGCATGATACCTTTAAGGCAGCTAGATGAAAAAAATCGATCTAGGATAAGAAGTCTCCAGTTTACTCTCTCTTCATTCAATCAGCATTCAGTCAGTTGGTAGTCAACCAGTCAATTATGTATGTAATCTGAGTAAACATATAACCCAGACTCCAACTGCATGTTAGAAATATTATATTAGTGTACATAGTTAATTACAAATAAACTTGCAGATATCTGACTAAGTGCCCAAATCTCTGTGGTGCATGTTGCTTGGGCTTGCATACAGAAAACAATAAAACTTGTCACTGTCCTAAAGAGTGCCTGAAAGAGCGCAGTTCTGACAATGTTTGAAGCTTGACACAATTCATGATAAAACACATTTGATGGTCACTCCATCCACTGGTAATGCACCCAAGTGCTCCTACTGAACTGAGAGGGAGGCTGTCGGGCAACTGGCATATGGTTACTTCATGAGTTGTACTGATATGGAAAATAGGCAGTAGGTGAATTGAACAGGTCATTATGGAACAAATAAATAAGGTGCAGCATAGATGTTTTCAACCAGCTTTTGAATGTCCAATGTTTGCAGATATGTGGGGGTGTGATTTTTGCAAGAACAGGAACCCAGTGGTAAGATGTTAAGTGCAGGACTCCAGTTGTGATGCACATGTTCCATTCAATGACTGCCAACAGAATAAAACCAGTAGTGACAATCAGTAAATCAAATAATAACTACTGTTAAGACATTGTAATGTAATGTCTTAATGTTCATGGTAACGATGATCAAAGGCTTTAAATCACATTTCAACATTTCTCATGACTCAAAATAAAGTAGCTGAGCAAATTGTGCTGTGTTATAGTAAAACCAACATTAATTTTATCTTTTAGTAACAGTAAAACCCAATTATTGATATTGTAGTAAAATTCTGCAGAGCTTAATAAGTCTCTGAAATGTGAATATTCTTCACACTGGTTTTCGTTCTATTATGGTGAGATAATATTTGAATTTTTTCTTAAAGTTGTGGGACATATCAATGAAGTGATTAAGAGAGAGACAATTAGTTGTTGTGATCAGTGAAGTGGAACATTTAGAATTTAGTTAAATTGCTGTGGGACATTAGTATTTATTAAGTAAAGTTGAAATATTCAGAATCTTCATCCCTATCAACAAACTGTGAAATAAAACCAGGTCAAAAATGCTTAAAAATGGTTGGAGCAGCAGGGGAAGAGGGAACAGAAAAGCAATTCACTATCTCTGGAATAATATCCCAGTTTTAATTCATGTAAAAAATGCAGCTTTTCTTTGCAGTCATAACAATATGTTTTGCTCTGTCTGTAATGGTAGCATTTGATTTTTCTCCACTTATCGAGATGGTTACACTTCCATGTAGTTCTGTTCACTTCAAGTTATGTGCCTTCAATGTCAATGCTTACAGCAACAGATTGGGTTTAATGATTTTTGTTAAATAGCACGAAAGTACAGGTCCACAAACCACACTGGTGAGGCATGGCCTTTGTTGTGCAATAATGATCATACCTGTCTCTTAATCACAGTAAATCTCATTAAATATAATTATTTTCAGAAAGTTCACTGAACCCCTTAGATACACTTCCTTGCTTCATATATTATGTTTGAAAATGTGGTAAGGTTATTTTGTTTTGGTTCTGCACAATCAATTATTATGCATCAGATATGCTATTTCAAGGGAGAAAATGAGGCATTACACAATGAACTTTGTTACTTAAAAGTGTGATCCATCTGATTAAGCTTCCTCTCTCAACTGATGGTAGCTACTCTTTAAACTAGCGGTGAAACTTCCATTTAATTCTCTATAGGATGGAAAGAAATGAGTGTAACAGCAGAATTGGGTGGATGCTACGGTCTATAGTTTCATTATTCTCTACACTAGCTCATTCAGGCATTGTTCTTGACAAATGACCTGACAACCAAATACTTGCAGGTGATTCAACTCGACAGGTCACATTGGAAATTTTTTCCCTCAGACTCTTGAATTTATTGTAGGTTCCCATTTCTTACCTTGATGGGGGAGGGGTGATCTCAATAGGTAATCTTGAGTTAAATGCCAGGTGCCTTGACTTGCTTAAAGAAACGTAAAACAATGTTATGTTTCATACGCTTTCAGATGAAGTAGTTAATGTCTCTAAGTTTGCATTGTTGTATGTGTCAATATCAATCTCTGCCAGCACAGTTACGCCCACACAACCTGCATAGGTTTCACATGGAGCACAATCTGGTGACTATAGGATATGATTGCTGTGATTGGAGAACTGCTGAGGATCAGGACCTTACTAAGCTGCACCCATGGATCTCTGGCCATGGCTACAGAAGCCTGCTTGAGATGCAGCAGATGCTAGGGAAATATATGATAGAGGTCTTGAGAATTACATGCACTTTGCATATGGTATGGAGGATTGCATACACACCATGGGTTCTGGCATGTCTTAGGCATTTGAGCGCATGACATCACCCATGGAGCAGATAGCAGCCACCACACAAGTGAGTTTTTGATCCATATTTGCTCTGATCTGAATTCCATTGGTCTAGCCTTGACTGTGCAGCAGTGGCTAGACATGAAGGAGAAAAGGCACCTGAACACACTCTCTCAGAAGACCCTTCCTCTCATGGAGATGAGGAGGTACCATTGCAAACAGATTGGAGTCCTGCTCTTAACATCTTACCACTGACTTCCTGTTCTTGCAAATATCACACCCCCACATATCTGCAAACATTGGACATTCAAAAGCTGGTTGAAAACATCTACGCTGCACCTTATTTACTTGTTCCATAATGACCTGGTCAATCCACCTACTGCCTATTTTCCATATCAGTCCAACTCATGAAGTAACCTCTCTGAGCAAGATCTCCCAGCAGACATCCTTTGGATTAAGAAATGGGAAATATGACAAGCCATGAACAAGTTTCTTGCAACAAATTCTATCTGTTGAATTGTAGGCTTTAACCTAGCATGAAAAGAGTGATCCTTGCGAAACAACTTCCAGACAGGTGAAGGTCTTCATGCAGCCAACTTTCATCACTGTGGCCTCAATCTCAAGCCCTTAGGCAAGAGGAGGGAGATAATGCTGCACATTACCATGTAGTATCTCCTGTGCAGTCCAAGTTGTGGATTAATCACCTTAACTCAGCAAATGAGGGGGCAACTGCATGGGATTTACATTTGCTGAACAAACAAACTCTCGGGTCACTTTAAAACAAAGAACACAGAGGACATAGTACAGTACAGGAACAGGCTCATTGGCTCATTATGTCTGTGCCAACCATGAAGCCATTCTAAACTTATCCTTTGTTGCTGTATGTGGTCTATATCCCTCTATTCCTTGGTTGTTCATGTGTCTGTCTAAATGCCTCTTAAACATTGCTATTGCATCTGTTTCTGATACCTCCCCAGGCAGCGCATTCCAGGTACCTATCATCCTTTGTGTAAAAAAAAAGCCTCACACATCTCCTTTAAAATTTGGAAGGGGTTGACCTTTCAAAAAGATTCAAAACTTTATTCATTAGAATTTTGAAGAATAAGGGGTGATCTGATTGAAACTTCCATGATTCTGAGAGGGCTTGTCAGGATAGATGTTGAGAAGATGTCTCCATTCATGGAGGATGCTCAAACTAGAGGACATACGGAAACAGCAGGAGGACATGCATTTAAAAGTCAGACGTGAATAAATTACTTCTCCCAAATACGAATGACTAGACCTCTCTACAGAGTGTTCTGGAGACTAGAGCACTGAAATTTTTAACAGGAGGCAGATAGATTTTCTATGCTGAGCTGGTACAAGAGAGGATTTGAGGCCTGGAACAAATCAGTCATGGTCTTGTTAAATGGCAGGGCAGGATTGACAGACAAAAAGGTCTACTCCAGTTCTTATTTCTTATACACTGATGTTCAGTCAGAGTCCATTTACAAAGCAATCATACTCCTCATACACTACATATGTTGTTTTTCCTTTTGCTTCGGTGCTGCAAATTGCAGTGTTGAGTGCAAGGCGAGAAGCTTTGACAAAATGTATCTTTTTCAGCGATGCTTTGATTTAACTTACCCAAATCTATTTCAACTCCCTTCAGTTGCACGCTTTTGGGCTTCTAAATTGGAGCTGACACTGAGTAGAACAAATAAACTTCTGCTGGAAGAACCATACTCCTCATAAAGGCTTAGACTTGTCATTATTAACATCAATGTTCTACAAAGCTTTCTTTCGTACGAGTGATGGAACACTTAGCAGCCTGGGAACAGACAACAAAACTCTTAGATAACAAGCATGGGGCTGGATGAACACAGCAGGTCAAGCAGCATCATAGGAGCAGGAAAACTTGACGTTTCGGGCCTAAACGCTTCATCAGAAAACTCTTGTTGCTCTATAATCAGTGTTGTTCAAAACTGAACCAGAGGATATACAAGCCTATACTGCAGTATAACTGAAACTTATTAGATGTCAGTCCTATGCCATTCCACTGCAAATTAATGCTGAAAATGGCTGAAAGCAAGTGTTTATGTCTGTCAGGTTTTAAATTTATCCAAGAAATATTGGAGCTATTCTCTGTATCACAGAATATTAACAGCAAAGCTTCGCATACCGCATCACTGGGCTATAAGTTTTGATGCAGATTGTCTCAATCTCATAACACACATACTTCACCACAGTCTGTTTTCCTTTGCCAGCCAATTCATTTTTTTTTTGTGCGTCTCTGTATGGCCAAACGTTAATTCTGTGAGACATCTCAGTCTATTTGAATTGCTTCCAACCACACACGATTAAAGTTTCAAGGAATATGACTGGTGAATGATGAAGGCTTCTGAATAGTAAACCATTCCAAATATTTGCCAGAATTCAAACTAATCTATTTGCTTTGAGATCTAAGTTCTATTTACTTTACTGTCCCAATTTTATGTCAGCAAAAGATGTTGGCAATGTTCACATTCCATGACAGAACTTATAAAACATTGTTTGCATGTTCATTATATCTTTTGTGATAATAGTTTTCTTCCCTTAGTTTTGAAATGTCTTTTATCCATACATGCATTTCTTTCATGGCAGCTCTGTTGTGAACATATCCCTCAGTTGAAAACTAGGGCAGCACGGTGCCACAGTGGTTAGCCCTGCTACCTCAAAGCACAAGGGGCCCAGTTTTGATTCCATCCTCAGGTGACTGTTCTGTTGAAGTTTGCACATTCTCCTGGTGTCTGTGTTGGGTTCTTTCAGGTGCTCTGGTTTCCTCCCTGGTCCAAAGATGCGCATGATGGATTGGCCATATTCAATTGACCACAGTGTCCAGATCATGTTGGTTGGGTGGATTAGCCGTAGGAAATGCAATGTCTGCCTGGGATGCTCTTCAGAGGATCGGTGTAGACTCAATGAGCCAAATGGTCTGTTTCCACACTGTAGGGATTCTATGATTCTAAATTAATTCAAGCATTTCAATTCTGGTCTTTTCTGCATCTATAATTGAATTACTCTAAAAGCAGTGCAACCAAGAGAATGTTTTCAAATCTATCTTTTTTTTTTATTTTCTTTTTCATTGACCTAAGCATTGGGACATCATGGTCGCCCAAACTAAACTATCAATTTTGCTTCATCTGTCAGTGTGAATAACTTAATTTATTAATTATTATACACGTATTAGCAATACACAATGGAATATTCTTTTTGTAAATACTAGCTTTTGGAAATATGTTTAGATGCTACATTTGTATAATTGGCAATATCCACTTCCATTGTGCTGAACATTCAAATGCTTCATAAGAACACTGAGAAGACTTCAAGAGAACTTA
Organism: Ginglymostoma cirratum; assembly: GCA_024137785.1. NCBI lineage: Eukaryota > Metazoa > Chordata > Chondrichthyes > Orectolobiformes > Ginglymostomatidae > Ginglymostoma > Ginglymostoma cirratum. Next base: position 3,040,915 of record JAHRHZ010000076.1, read on the forward strand.
CATTTCTCATTGTATTTTCTTTCTGAAAAAAAGACTTGTTTCTGAATATAAGTGATTATTATTACCATGGTTAATGGTTATGTCTTGATAAAGATTTTGGAAATTCCATAAATTTAACAGTGAAATAGTTAAAAACAAATGATTTGAAGAAAACCTTCAAGATTTCTGTTCATTCATAATTTTCTTTGTATTCATATTTTTAAGTTAAATTTCAACAGAATTGTTTCAACTTGAAACCATATCAAATATTTTAGGTGCAAACATTATAAAGTGTTGAATCCATTTGATTCCAACATTGCAAAGCAATAATATTGTCTTCACCCCAGCAGATGCGAAGAATGGTAACTGTAGACATGGTAGCAACATGGACAGCTGAGCCAGCCACAATTGGCAGAGGTACTATGACACATCTTTGAATAAAATCTGAATGAGATACTAAAAAGAAATATTTGGGCTCAACCACGTTAGTTCTAAAGATCAGAGTTGTCATACGTTTCCATACATTCATACTCTTCTACATTACAAATTCTTTTAAGTACTTTTATATTTAAATTACTTGATTTTATATTTAACTATATGAATCTAATTATATGCGGATGAATCAATCACAAATAAAAATAAGTAAGCTACAAGTACTTCAGAGGCAAATGGGCCATTGGTTAAATAAAACTAGGAAAATCAAAGGAACCTAATGTGGATAATACAACACTTTATGACCAATTGCTACATATTTTTGGCGGAAGAAATCCAATTATTGATTCTGTTATCAATGCTGGTTGGGGTAGTTTGGACCAGATGCAGCTAAGCAAGTCTGCAGCCTGTTTAAGCCAACATTCCTGACTAGTACTTAACTTTAATTTAGTTTGTCGGCAAACCACAGGACTTATAGCAGTTTTGGACCTGAAATGTTAACTCTGTTTTCTCTGCACAGATACTACCAGGCATGCTGAGTTTCTCCAGCAATTTCATTTTTTTTGTTTCATAAGGCAGTTTATTTTTAAAATAGTTGAATATTAGTACATATTTAATTGACCCTTTGTATTCAGTTCAAATCATGGAGGGTTTAATTGGCACAACTCTTTGTCCATCCAATTATCAATTTGTCTCGGTTTGATCTGTTTTTCTGCAGCAAGCTAAACGCTATCCTCCTCTCCACACATGCAGGATTAATTTGAATGCTATAACTATTTTTCATAGGTTGAACAAATTCACTCCAAATTTTAAGTGCCAGATTTCCATCACTGTATTATGTCAATTCGCAAACTATTAAATTATAATACAGAAGCAAAATGCAGTCGTTGAAGGAGGCAGCTCACCGCTACCTTCTCAAGAGCAATTAAGGATGGACAACGTTGGCCCAGCCAGCAACACCTACAGCTCATGAACGAGGCAGGAGACAGACAGTAATGATGGAGGGTTGCTTTTCGGACTGGATGCCTGTGACCAGCAGTGTTCCACTGGTCCTCTTTTGTTTGTCATTTATATAAATGATTTGGATGAGAATATAGAAGGCATGGTTAACCAATTTGTGGATGACACCAAAACTGGTGGAACTGTAGACAGTGAAGAAGGTTTTTGAAGGTTACAAAGGGATATTGATGAAATGTCTCAATGGGCTAAAAAATGGCAGATGGAGTTCAATCTGGATAAATGTGAGGTATTGCATTTTGATACAATAAACTAAGGTAGGGCTTATACAATTAATGATAGGGCCTTCGGTTGTGTTGTAGAACAGTTGGATTTAGGGGTGCAGGTACATAATTTTTTAAAGTTTGCATCACGTATAGATGGGATGGTTAAAAAGGTGTTTGGCGTGCTTTCCCTCATTGATCAGTTCTTTGAGTATAGGAGTTGGGACATTATGTTGAGGTTATACAAGATGTTGGCGAGATCTTTTCTGGAGTACTGTATCCAGTTCTGGTCGCCCAGTTATGGAAAGAATATTATCAAACTGGAAAAGATTCAGAAGAGATTTACCAGGTTGTTGATGGGTATGGAAGATTTGAGTTATAAGGGAAGGCCGGATAGACTGGGACTTTTTTCACTGGAGCGTAAGAGGTTGAGAGGCGACCTGAAAGAAGCTTATAAAATAATGAGAGGTATAAACAGAGTTAATGGTGGATGTCTTTTCCCTAAGATGGGGAATTTCAATGCTAGGGGGCACATTTTTAAGGTGAAAGGAGAGAGATTCAAAAAATACATAAGAAGCAAATTTTTTTACAGAAGGTGGTTCACATGTGGAATGAACTTCCTGAGGAAATGGTGGATGTGGGTACAATTACAACGTTTAAAAGACATTTGGATGGATACATGAATAAGAAAAGTTTGGAGGGATATGGGCCAGGAACAGACAGGTGGAACTAGCTTAGTTTGGAATTAAGTTCAGCATGGACTGGTCGGACTGAAGAGTCTGTTTTCATGTTGTATAACTCTATGACTCGATGCCTATGACTGATGAACAAAAGGGTCAAGGAAGAACAAGTCATGGAATCAGAGAATCAAAAAACATTTTGGCCATCAAGTTCGTAGTATGTGTATTAAAATTGCTGCAAGTTTCCCCAAAAACACCTCTCTCGCTGAAGAATTTAGTCAGAAATTTCACCTGAATCCTGGCTGTTGAGGGTTTCAAGTTCTTGAGGACAAATTTGTGTCAGGGAGAAGGGTATGTATGATGGAATTTGCAGTTTTCATTGGTTGCTATTTTCACTCTGCTCGCGTGGCAGAAAGGAAAGCCTAGTGTGTTTCACTTCAACCTCTGCCCTATATAGATCAAGCACCACATTGACAAGTAACAATCACAAATCATTTAAAAAAACAACACATCCAGTCATACTGAATCTCACAATTTCAGAATATTACATGATCAAGCCATCAAATGAAAATTCTGAGCTCCTGGTGCTGTTTGAGAGTTGGACTACTGTACAGCTGATGCAGACAGATGCATATGTGTTGCCTGCAGGTGGATGTTTATGAGGTATTTTGAAGCTGAGCTGTGCTACATGGCCACAGATACACTGAAGCATGGCGGCTGACCACCTGCTCAGCAGTTGATGCTTGAAGCTTCAATGTTTGGAAATGTTCCCGGGGGTGTACTACATCAATAATAACTTTGGCAAATATTTAAAATTCATCCTGCAATATCTGCTACGCTTGTGAAAAACTGAAGTAAACAAGATGAAGCAAATAGTGTTAATCCAACGTAAGAGGAAGAACGGAAAAATATTACATAAGTAAAGGAAGAGGAGAGGTTTGGAAAGAGAAGTTTTGCAAAGAGATGATTAGATAGTGAAAAATTTCACATCTGACCGCAACATTTTCATTAACAAATCTGCAGGTAGTTCTTGGCTTACAAATGGGTTCCATTCCGAAGTCCTTTTGCAAGTTGTAACACAATAAAACAGCTGTTTGAGAATACAGGAAATGTTCTTATGTAGGCTATTCAGCTGATCAAGTCTGCTCCACTATTCAATGAGATCGTGGCTGCTCTGATAATTCTTGATCCCACTTTTCTGTCTTTTCCCCATAACTCTTCATTCCCTTACTAATTAAAAATCAGAGTATCTCAGCCTTGAATCTATTTAATGGCTCAGCCACGACAGCTCTATGCCATAAATAAGTCCACAGATACACCACGCTCAGATAAGAAAGTTCTCCTCATCTATCTTGAATGTGCAATCCCTCATTCTGAGATTATGCCCTCTGATAGTGGACTCTCCCACAAGGGGAAACAACCATTTCACATCTATCCAGTCAAGTCCCCTAAGAATCTTGGATGTTTCAAAAAAGTTGCCTCTTATTCTTCTAAACTCCAATGAATACAGGCTTAACATACTCAACCTCTCCTTATAAAACATTCCCTCCATTCCTGGTATCAACCAATTAAACCTTTTCTGGACTTTTATCAAATTCAGCTTTTCTTTCCTTAGATAAGGGGCCCAAAACCATTCACATTATTCTAGCTGTGGTCTGACTAGTGTCTTGTATGGTTTTTACTGCAACCTCCCTACTGTCCATCTCCATTCCCTTTGAAATAAAGGCAAACATTCCACTTGCGTTCCAGCTTAACTGCTGAAGTTTCTAACTTTTTGCGATTGATGGGTGAGGGTTCCTAAACCCCTCTGTCCTGAAGCTTTTTGAACTTTCTTCTCTTAGAATATTCAGCTCCTCTATTCTTCCTGCCAAAGTGCATAACTACATATTTTCCTCCACTATGGAGAGCCTAACAACTGCCTTCTGGCACTCAAGAAATTTACTCTTGCTGAATCCCCCACTATCAACATTCTGGGGCTACCATTGACTAAAAATTGAAGTAGAGCTGCAATTTATTTACTGCGGCTGCATCAGCAGGTCAGAGGCTAGAAATTTTGCAGTGAGTAACTCATCATCTGTCTTCCCAGTGGCTGTCCATCATTACAATGCACAGGTCAGGAGTTTGACTGAATGTTCTTCATTGGCCTGTGTGACTGCAACACCAACAAACGTCAAGAATCTTGACACTATCCAGGACATAGCAATCTAACTGACGACCATCACAATCACCACTGGTGTTCAGCAGTGTGTACCAACATGTTGCACCACATTAATTCACCTGGGCTCCTTCAGCAACACCTTCGTTATCTAGAAGGACAAGGGCAGGAGATGCATGGAATTTCCACCAACTGCAAGTTGCCCCCAAGCCACACATACCATGCTGACTTGGATGTACATCACTGTTCCTTCATCGTTGCAAGGATAGTATCCTGAAACTCCTTCCCAACTGCACTACAGGTGTTCATACAACCTACGGGTGCAACAATCCAAGAAGGCAGCTCTCCAACACCTTTTCTGGGGCAATTATGGATGGGCAATAAAAGCAGGCCCAACTCGTGATATCCACATCCCATGAACAAATTTAAAAAACTTACATAGACTGAATGCTCTATATCTATGCTGAATATTGAATATAATTTCAACAGATTTTTTCTGCACTTGTGTGTTTGTGTATCTGGTAACAATTATGCATCTCAAATGTGAGCAGAGTAAAATATATAGTCGTCTATATGTTTTCAAGATATCCCAAAATGTTGCGTACACAATTAGCACGGAAGTTAAGAAGAAGAATGAGTAGGCCATGTAGCATATTAAGCCTACTCCACCATTCAAAAAGATCTTGACTGATTTGATTGTAACCACAGTTCCACATTCACAGCTCTTAAATAACATTTTTTACATCATTTTATTATATTGTCACCATTGTTATTTAGGAAAAGGTGGTCACAAATTTTATATACAAGTTTCCACAGACATTTATGATATAAACAAACAGACAATGAGCTTTATTGGCAGAGGTAAAAATATTGGCCAGGGCATGGTGAAAAATCTTTTGTTCTTCTTTGGATGATCTTTTCCATCCTACACATTGAAACATTAAATGTTGATCAATCACATTCCACAAAGAGCAGCCACATTTTATTTCCTTCATATCAAAGCTGAACAGGAAAGGAAACAAATAGTAATAGCAACAGCACCAAGGGTTCAGCTCATTACTTATTCTGCCATTGCCAATAGCCTCCATCTTGACTTACCGCCATGCTTTCCCTCCCAACCACAGCTCCAAATGCTGCCTAAGTGCCTGCAATGGTTAATACTGATGGAGTGCCTTAACCAGAACCAGAACCACGAAAACAATGGAATAAGGACTGATGAGGAGAATAACAAATGATTTTGAAGCAGTCAGATCTGAGACCAGTTTCTCCTAACAGACTTTGTGAGAATGTTACCGTAATAACATGTAAATAGTTGCAGAGATGAAAGAAATTATAAATTATAAAAAACTCTTCTTGGCAGACCAGAAGCTGGCTATCTTATCCATGAAAGATGATATTGAACCTGGAAAAATGAGTACCGAGAAGGTATTGTTGGCACTACATACACCATGAAATCTTCTTACACAGATTCAACACTGATAAACCTTCTAGCAAATGAATTATTAGTGCCGACAGTTTGAACTTCCAAACTCAAATAAATCGAAGTAATTTTCGTAAATCTTCAAATGAAAATCTCTGTGGGCAGACAGTACATTCAGTACAGGAAATATATTTTCCTCATTACCATTCCAGATTGATATGCTAAAAGTATAATCATGAACAATGGTCACAGGTCATTGTTCGAAAATAAGAGGTTGCCATTTTAAACAGCAATGAAGAGAAACGTTTTCTCACAGAGGGTCATGGGTCTTTGGAACTTTCTGCTTCCAACGCCATTTGAGCAGACTGATTTTTTTTTTCAGGCAGATTAGATAGATTCTTGATCCGTAAGGATTTGGAAGGTTATCTGGGTAGGCGGGAATGTGGAGTAGTCAGGTCAGTCATGAATTTACTGATTGGCAGAGCAGGCTTGAGGAGGTGACTGGCCTTCTGTGTCACCTAATTCTTATGCTCATGTGTTATCAAGACACACCACAGTGAAAGTGCTATTTGAAAAAAATGGTATCAGCTAAGGCATTCACTGCTTCTTTTGCTGCCTGTTTCAGGAAACTACTTAGTGGTGCAAGTACAGATTTTCACAAGAGGATAGAGTTGATTGCAGATCTGAGTTTCACAATGAAAAGCTATTAATTGCACAATGTGATGGAATTATATATTCAAAAACATGTTTGTTTGTTCTTTACAGAGATTTCATTCCTACACCAGTCATCAAAAACATGCAAAAGAAAACAACATCAAGAACAAAATATTCCTGAAAATGCAGCGCCTGAATTTTTACCATTTGATATTGCAGTGTATTGTCACTCAGCTTTTTATCACGATTTATTTCATATCGGTACTGTTATCAGTAATATTGCTTCAATTCATTTACACAAGTCTTGATGTGTTTCTGCTTCAGCATTTAATGGTAAAGGTCAGGAAGTGAATATTTTTGAAGTCTTAAATTGTCTAACTGGACGAGTAGTCACTAATTGCATTACGGAGATCAAATGGAAAAGATAGATCCTAGAAATTGTGCCCAAGTAAAATGGCAATGAGAATGTCCCTCTGTATAGACTGGAAATATTAATTAGCAAAATATGTAAATTATTGATCTAAGGAGCAGTCTAATTTTCCTCATCTTTGTGGTGCTGCAAGCTGTTGTGAAAGGGGAAAGATGTAGAATCCATGTAGCAGTGATGAGAAATTTAACAAGGGGAAGATGGCAATGGTGGGAGTTTTCTGTCGGCACCCGAACAGTTTCAATTGTATTCGACTAAGAATAAATCAGGAGATAATAACGTCATGTTAAAAAGGCTGCATATTAATCATGAACGACTTTAATCTTCATCTAGATTGAGAATATCAAATTGGAAGAGGTAGCCGCTCAGAAAATGCAATGCAGGACTCTATCATAGAGTCAGAGAGATGTACAGCAAGGAAACAAACACTTTGGTCCAACTCCTCAATTATACGTTGGGGATCCAATCAGAGATCAGGCTATTTTGAATACAGTCATGTGTAATGATTCAGGTTTAATAAATGTTCTTAGTAATATTGCAAAGTTGGGTAGAGTATTTAAGGTCAGTGAAATGATATGGGGGGAAAGAGTACATGGTCCCTTTAAAAGATGATGTGGGTTTTCTTAGGCTTGGAGATTTTTTAAAAAAAGTCTGCAGGCAGCAGCAGATCCACAGAGTGTTCTTCAAATTGAAACACTGTCTCAAAAAGCTCCACTGTTAGCAGGCAAAGCAGCATTTTAACCAAGACAACAGGTTTCTGAATTTAACCAATTAATTTAAACTAGGCCCTAGATATCAAAACCCAACTAAATTTAAATCTTATGGCTTTGACAACCCAGGACCAATCCTGTTTTAAGAATTTAAGAGGTCATCAATGGTATAAAAGAAGACGGCATTAGAAAATCAATGTGAGAATCAACTGTTAACTGCCAAGAGAACAGCTATCAGCTATAAAAGAAAGAATCACTGTTTTGCACAGAATTCTCTAAGCTGTCAGAAAACCTAAAATCTAAAGTTACAGCAGTACTCTTCGCTAATATTCCCGACATTAGAATTCAATGAGAAAGGCATTCATGACTGAAGATCAGCGAAGAGGTGCAGAGCGTTCCAGAAGACTTATCCTGGCTGTAATTTTGAGAGATTACATTTTATATATTTTTCTTATTACCTTGGTTTACGTAATTTGGCTTGTATTTATTGGAACAGCATACCATTAGAATTATATTTATTCATGAATAGTTAGCAGTTAAGGGGGAATTGGTTGGTTTATTAGTAGTTCTGTTAATTTGTATTCTATTAGAGTTCGATAAATAAATTGTTACTTGTTAATTATAGTGTGAGTTAAATGATTTTATTTCATTTAAGCACTCCTTTTTAACATATTGCGGGGGGCGGGGAATGAGAGGTCGGTTATACAACTTTTCACACTTCCTTTAACAGATTATGAGGCTTCTCTGGGTGTTTCGGTTTTAGTTTAGAGGGTGGTCGTCCTCTCCTTTATAACAGTACAATAGATATCCTACAAAACAAGTAACATGGGAGAATTAAGCATTCAATCTGAGATTGAGAAATCCAGGTCAGAAACAAATGAAATTTGAGTTGATTGGAGAGGACCAGGAAAGGAGTTTAGCAGAAAAGATGGTTCAGGAACAATGGCAGACATTGGAGTAAATATTTCATGACTCTCAGTGATATATTCCATTTAGGAAGAAGGATTCTAGAAAGGGGATAAACAATTATTGTTAACCAGTGAAATTAAGCATACCATCAAACTGAACAAAAACAAAACAATACAATGTGTCAGGTAAGCCAGAGGACTGGCAAAATTTTAAACATCAACAAAAGATAACTGAGAAAAGATAAAGAGGGAGGAAATAAACTTTGATAAATTAGCTAGTTGAGCAGTAAGATATTCTTTAAATTTATAAAGAGGAAGAGAAAGGCAACTAAACAGAAGATCTTTAAGAGAAAAAAACTGGGGAAATAATATTGGGCAACCAAGAAATGGCAGAGTTGAAGGAATAATTTGCATCGAACTTCACTATAGAAGACATTATATCTTTCCAGAAATATTAATTAATCAAAGGCAAATGGAGAGAAAATAAATACAATAAGTATCACTGGAAAAAGGGTAGTAGGGAAACTGATGGAATTAAGTGTAAAAAAAAGACTCCTGGACCTGATGGGTTGTATCTTCAAATTTTAAAGAGAATATCTGCAGAGACAATGATGCCATCTTCAAAGAATTGTTAGACTCTGGAAAAGTCCCAGAAGATTATAAAACTGTTAATGCTAATGTTACCTGCTAATGCTTATTTTAGAAGGGAAGGAAACAAAAAAGAAGTTAACTAAGGGCCAGTTAGATTAATATCTACCACTGGGCAAATGTTAAGAGTCAATTCTCATGAATATTGTAATACAACATTTAGAAACACATAATGTGATCAAGCAGAGTCAGGTAGGCTTCATGAAATAAGAAATTATGTTAACAAATTTATTAGAATTCTTTGAGAAGGTAACAAGCGGGATGGATAAAGGAGAACGAGTAGATGTAATGTTTTTTGGATTTCGAAATAGGTACTCAATAAGGTCCAAAATGCTGAGCTACTTAGTAAGACATCATTAATTGTGGTACTTAATAAAATTCAGCTAGATGATGCTGGGATATGCGAGAATATTAGTATGGATAGATTACTGGCTAACTAATAGAAGACAGAAATTTGAGATGGGAGGGACATTTTTGGGATGGTAACCTGTAGCTTGCTGCAGGGATCAGTGTTTGAGGCACAATTATTTACAAAATATCATAAAGACTTGGAAGAGAGAAATGAATGCACTATAGCCAGGTTTGAAGATAACACAAAAATCTACAGGAAGGCAAAATACTGTGAATAACACAGAGGCAAGTCAAGTGAGTGAACAAAAAAAACTTGTCAGATGAAGTAATAATGTGGAAAAATGGAAGGCTATGCATATTGGCAAGAACAATACAGATGCTAAATAATAATTAAAAGGAGAAAGCCTGCACAAAGCTGCATGCCAGAATCCTTGTGCATGAGTCATAAAAGCTAGTATACAAACTTAACCAGTAAAAAGGCAAATGGAATGTTAGTCTTCATTTCAAGGGCAATGGAGCAGAAAATATGGAAACCTATTCCCTAAGTATACAATGCACCAGTTAGACCACATCTAGAATATTTTGAATAATGTTGATATCATTATTTAAGAACAGATTTATTAACATTGGAGGCAGTCCAGAGAAAGTGCATTGGGTTGATCCTCGGTCTGGAGTGACGTCTTATGAGGAGAGTGATGGCCCTGTTCTCATTGGAGTTTCAAAGGAGAGGAAACCTGACTGAAACATTCAAGATTCTTCAGTCCCTTGGCAGGGTAGATATGGAGAAGCTGTTTCCTGTGTGGGACAGTCTATAACCAGAGCCCAGAATATCACAATAAGATGTTGCCATGTTCTTCAGAGATGAGGAGAAATCCTTCTCTCAAAACATCAGTAAATCTGTGGAATTCATTCCTAAAGATGGCCATTAAGCACATTCAAGGATCAGACAGAGTTTTTGTGAAATTAGTAAGGGAATCAGGGGTCAGAGGGGAATGGGAGATCAGTGAAGTTGAAGATTATCAGATTATTTATGATCTCAGTGAATGGAGGAGCAGAATTAGATGGGCTATGACATTTCCTTCTGTTCCTATTTCTATGTTCTTATGAGTTAAAGTTTGCATGAAATTTGGCCAGCAGGAGAATTGCTGAGGGGCCAAATCCCTCTTGGCCTGTCTACTAGTGCTCGCTAGTGGTGCTGAATTGCATTTTGGAAATAAATGCAGGGTTAACAGTCTTTCCCAGCAGCAACGAGCTGATTTCTGCCAAAACAGCTATTGCTGACGATTCTGAGCACAGCTTTTACTATCCAACCACTGCCTGAGTTTTGTGGAATGAACGTGGAGACATGCTGGGATATGTAAAGCCCAATAACACTATCGGCATTTATTCAAGAAATTATCTGAGGTCTTCGTGTGAAAGGACTAGAGGCAGCACTCCTGTAGTTAATAGGAAAAGCCACTAGAAATATGGTGCTTGGGCATCCCAATGAAGTGAAGTAATACGTTTTGGAAGAAAGAATGATGAGAGGCAATATAAAATACTTGACACACTGTTGGAGTGCAGGAACAGGGTCTGGCGGTATGTTCACAAATCTGAAAAGGTGATAGAACAGGTTGATCATGGGAAGATTTATTAGTGATGTGAACCACGTGGATTTGTCAACGAGTAAATAGCAAGGCACTCTTCTGCTGGCAGGATAATTAGTCATCAGAAGACGCAGATTTAAGACCATTCACAAGAGAAAAGAACTAAAGAATTTTATTTTGGTAGCACACGGTTATGATTTAAAAGCTTGAAAAGGTGATGGAAATGGGTTCAATAAAATGTTTCAAAATGAAATTTGACACATCCTTGAAAATGAGAAAATTGAAGATTACAGGAAATCAGCAGACCAAAGAAATGGATCTTCACTGGGAATCCCACAATAGTCATTGGTCGCTCTGGCTCCTGAATTTAGGATGAAATAGTCTTTTGAGTGATAGAAATAAACAACACTATTATATATACTTAAAGTTATCAATTTTTGGACAATTGTCTGATGTACCATGACACTGTTTATTTAACATGTGGACATTTTATTTTATGGTTAGGTAAGCTGCTATTGTTATCGCAGTAGGAGAGATTATTTGATCAGAAATCCATGACTACACACACACACACACACACACAAACACCTATGTCTGATTGATGTTGTTCTAACTTGAATTGAGCACAAAGTAAAAATGAAAATGTTCTTCTGGATGTGAAATAAAATTATTCTATTTGAATCACTTCCATTGATTTCATATGCAGAAACAATAATTTTATTCTGTGATTTCTTGATTGTTGGGATGCTGGAGACCACTTTGCTGCATAAACATTAATTTAGCATGAAATACAATCTGGCAGTCAAGTCTGTTAAAAGTTGACTAATGTTAAATCATCTAATTGTCTTCTTGGCTCCTAGTCCCCATTTCTTCACTCTGGATTTTTTTTTTGTCAAAATTAGGCTGTGTTCTGCACTTGTTCAATATGTAACATCTGGTGTGGATAAATATTGTACAAAATAATCTCAGGAGTCTCAGGTACAGGTTACAATTGTTTCTTTTTGCCAACACAGTGAGAGAACTCTACATCAGAAAGATTCTGCAGTGAGACTCTACCCAGTCAAGGAATCAGCAGATACTTATACATTGAGAAACATGTAGGCAGTACATTATTTAAATTCCAACATGTTCTGTTTAGGTCTACATTAAACCAATTACCTCTATGGCAGATTTCAAACAGGCAGGGTGTCTGCTAATCCACCATCCGTACCTACCAGATGCCACCCTAATCTCTCCCCAAGCCTGCTTGTTTTTACTGCATGTTGTTGAGAAGCTCACAGTGGTACAGAGATTACTAGGCATTCAAGCTGCTGATAAAGACGAAGGATATCAGAGTTTACTAGCAGTTCAGCCAGGTCCGCACTTAACTCTAGGGCTTGTGTGCTGGCCACAGCAGCATTTTAGTTGGGTTGATCAGTTTCGCAGAAATGTTTCTTATTACAATCAAATGGGAAGAAGTGAGTTATACAAACAAATCATTCTTATTAAACTAGCTAAATTCCCTCGTCCTTTCTAATATAAATAAGAATTTTATTCACCATTTTCATTTCTTTCTCCAGTGAATTGTTGTGGGGAGGAGCCCATATTCAATATTTTTCTCTTACATACTCAACACCTGATCTATACCTGCTTTACAGCTGCCACCTTATTGGTCAAGGTGGTGTCTCTACCATTCCTGTTGGTCTCCTAAAGCAGACACTAAGCCCATGATATATGTTCATAAATTGCCCAAGACTGTTTTCCAATGTCATTTCAGAAATGACACAACACTTATGCTGGGCAAACTGAAGTTTGATATCAATAATTATTTTTTACCCAAGGGTACCAAGGGATGAAATCAAAAATGGATAAATGGAACTGAGAAAAGAGCAGCCTTATCTGACTCAACATCAGATCAGGCTCAGGGGCGGCAACATTTGTTCCTGAGTTCTGATCCTTGTGGCCTCGCAACCCCAAATCCTGTTAGCTTTCCTAAATGCTCTGAACCACGAAAGGTTATGTCCAGCTCCATTCTCATGATTTAGCTATTTTTTTCTGCATTCCATCCTATTGCAATTTGCACCACCACTCCAGCAACCAATTCCAGTATTTTATTCCTGATGAATCTATCCTCCAAATATTCATATCTTATGGAAGTTTACTCTCAGACGTACCAGCACCTGTTCCTTTCTGTTTTCTGGTTACCGATGTGTCTTAATTTCTGTAAGTGTGCCTGTCTAATGATTCCTACCTTCTTGATGGTCTATCTCTACTATGTCTCCTTGCCCTCTTCAAACTTATTTGCCTACGTAATTGAGTTTTTAAAAATATTTAATGGTTTAGAAATAAGTTGAGTTACAAGTGATTCCTACTTGCTGCCATTAAGTTTCTGCATGGCATTTATACAGGGTAAGTTAATGATTAGACTGCTTTCTTTCGAGCTCTATATGCTGTATTTTACATTCTCATTAAAGGTGCTCTACCTGTATTTTAATTCTAACTTCAGTTTCTTTACTAATCGAGTTGCATGATAATTGATGATTGCTGAATCACAACTTTATTTCTCATTCGTTCCTTCTTTTGCACTTGATCTTTGTTCAGGAAGCACTAAAACAACTTTTACCTTCTCCTCCATTATGGGACAAAATTCTTCCTGTTAATTTTGGCAAAGCAGTCCACATAACAATCAGAAAACATGTTTTCTACACTCACTTTGAAGTAACAACTGTAATTTTACTTCTTGCAGAAAATAGGATTTATCTCCAATAGCTTTCAGTCTTCATTTCTATAACCAAATTGTCTTAATCTGTGTGTAATCTCATCCTATTTCATAGAATCACTGAATTATACAGAAGATGGTCATACAATGAATTATGCAAGTGCCAGATCTTTTAAAAAGCTGTACAATAACTATTAATTCCCTTATTCCTCATGGGGTCTTCAATTTTGTCATTTTCAAATATATATTGAATTCCTTGCTGAAAATATATTTTAAAATCTGTATCCACCTCTTTCTTAGGTAAAGCATGCCGTTTTGCTATGGAAATAAAATTCTCCTTATCCTTTGACTCTTATAAACTTATTTTTGAACATTAATAAACCTCTCGATAAACCTTTTTCAGCCAGCTTTAAAGATTTGCGCATGCACCCAAGCCTGCACTCAGTTTAACAATGTGTTATTTTGATTATATTAACTTACATTATTCATTCTTCCAGAATATGTTACTTCATGCTTATCTGCATTAAATTCCATCTGCCGTACGTCCACTCCACTAGTCTGACTGTGTTCTTTTGATTTCTGCGACTACTCTCCTCATGGTTTAACATATTTCCACATTTTACTTCATTTGCAAACTTTCAAAGCCCCAGCTAGATCACTAATGTATTATTTCACATCACTGACAACTGGGGAAAAAAGAAACACTGTACACTTTTGTCCAATCTCGGAACCAACTATTGACCACTGTTTTGTTTTTTTTTTGTCACTCATCTAAGTCTTCATTCTTTTCTTTGACTGCTCCTTTGACTGATTCCACTGACTTCAATTTTGTTGACAATCTACACATTTCACTTTCTTTTTGCTTCTTCAAAGTTCAAGTACAGATAATCAACCCCATTACATTCATCAACTCTCTCCATTATGTATTTATTTGCCAAATTATGATATTTTGAGTTTAGTTTATAATGCTGTGTTGGAATTATAATTCAATGTACCTTACACTAATATTGTTTAATCCAGTTTAGCTTGTAGCCTGTTCTGTTTTTGCTGCATTTATTGTTTTCAATAGCCAATTTATTTCTTGTCAAGCATCTGTTGTGATACACGTCAGTGGTTACTATGTAATATTTAGATGTTCAAGTGACTGTACATTCCAATGTTCTAGTTGATTGCATTAATCATACTTCGGGATGTTTTAATATTTCCCAAATTTATTTGTTCATTAGTTTTAATTTTTTTTAACAGTTCCAGTTTCATATTGTTGTTTATCTTTTCATTTTACTTCTGGTTATTTTACCATTTTTTTCATCTTTTTTGCGGTGCTTTTATCCAATTTAGCATGCTTTTAGCATTAGAATATCTTTCACTATTACATAAAGAAGATCTCAGTGACCTGACATGGGTGGAACATATGTTACAACCGTGATCATATTTTAAAAGCATTTAATTGGTTGTGAAATGCTTTGAAACCATCCGATTTTGTGAAAAGCATTGTGTAAATGCTCATCTTTCTTTTTAGGGGTCAAATCAGACTCCCTTCAATTAGTTGCCCAATTTGTTGGTCAAGCATGTAAGAATGTTAGTTCCTGCTGGATATTTGAGATTGAGCAGCTGGCCTGTGTCAATTTATCCCAGACGTTCACCTCTTGTGTCAGCTATCATTAATATGCATTGTTTGCGCCAAGCAAAATATTTTAAGTTACTTGTTTCACATGAGTGAGATTATGATTGAAGAGCAAGGCTTATTTTCCACTATCCAAATCAAACTGGCTTTACCCTTCAAATATACATCTTAGAACGTTACATCATACTGCTCGATAAATCAATAGATATCCTTACCATTTTTATATGTTCCTGTTTTGTCACAAGTCTTTATCACAATAAATTTTAAGCTATGCTTTCATATTGCTTTATCTGTTTAGTTCAATATCTATACTGGAAGATATATAGAACCATTTACTTTTTGATCACAGGTCTTCTGACGTCTCATTATAAATTTTCCCACTATGCTTGTGCATAATATGTTTTTTTTGGGTAAATATTTGTTAATCAAAATGATTTTCTGATCTGACTGTGTTTCATACCATCCATCCTGTTGCGTGGAACTGTCACCACGCTAAATGTGACATACTTTTGACAGAACTACCAACTCAGGTTTGGGCATCAATGAGGTGCTGTGGGCCATCAACAGCAGTAGAATTGTGTTCTAACACAATCTTTAACCTCATTGCCTGATGTATCTCTGACTCTACCATTACCATCATTAAATACAACTTTATTCAAGTCATAACGTCAGTAGTGGAAATGTTTGCTGATGATTGCACAATATTTGGAACCGTACTGAGTTAGATACTGATGCAGTCTACATTTAAACGCAGCAAGACCTTGACAATATCCTGGTTTGGGCCACCAAGTGGTAGTAATAATCACATTATTCAAGTGTCAGCAATGAGCATCTTCAACAAGATGGAATTTTACCATCATCCCTTGACATTTAGAGGCACTACCCTCACTGAACTTCCCCACTGTCAACATTCTAGGAACAACCAATGGGTAGAGATTTAACTGGATTATGAGTATTGTGGCTTCAATGGAAGGTCAGAATCCTGAAACGCGTAACACTCCTCCTGACTCCCCAGTGTCTGTCCACTACCTACAAGGCACACATCAGAAGTGTAATGGAATACTCCCCAGTTGGCTGGATGAGTGCAACTCCGACAATACTGACACCATCAGAACAAAGTAACGCCCTTGATGAGCAGCACATCCACTTTCACTCCCTCTACCACTTACACTCAGTAGCAGCAGCAGTATGTACCATCCACAAACATCAAGGATACTTAGACAGAACCTTACAAATCCACAAAAAATACCATCTGGAATGATAAGAGCAGTGGATACATGGGAACAGCACCACCTGCAAGTTATCCTCTGAGCCACACCATCCAGGCTTCGAAAATTTATTGCTGTTCCTTCAGTATCAAAAAGGGCTGCAGTGATTCAAGAGACAGCTCACTAAAACCTCAAAAGGGCAACTAGGGATGATCAATAAATGTTGGTGCAGCCAGTATTGTTTTTAAATGAGAAGAATTAAGTTCTCTCTAAGTTCTAGCTTTGTCTTGATATTATTTTCCAAATTTTCTCGATCATGTTATCCATTTGATTTCCTGTGCCTTGTCTACATTAAAATACATGAATAACTATTGTCCTTTTGTACACCAAAGCTATGCACCTTAAGGCCTAAGTTCTCAATCGCATAAAATTATGATTAAAATTATTACAAACCTTTGCTTGGTTAGTGACGCCAGTCTGCTTCCAAATGTCACTATTTGACAACTGATGATGATTATATCATTCTCATGTTACTGCAGGCATAATGCCAATCTTTCACGGTCACCTAAGTGTTATTATCCAATGGGCTCACTGTAATCAATATTACCTTAAGGAATCTCATATCTGCTTTAGTTGCAACTTCAATGACATTCATTAATAAACACACATTGTGTGTGCTGTTGTATACCAAAAATATAGTATTTGTATTGATTGTCAGGATCATATTTTTTATTGTTGTATCTTTTTGAAAAAGACCGGGGACTGAAATAGGAAAGAACTGTTTTGAAAATTAGGGTTTGAAACAGTGGCTGCCATTCTGAAAGCAAGTAATTGGATACCCGTTGCTGATACTGTGTAAATACAGGTGCAGTAGTGATTAAATTCAAGGGTTTCAGAGTGGTTCCTCACTGTGACAGATTCAAATTAGATCTGTGTATTCGATGGAAGAGTGAGGAAACTTGGTAAATTTCCAGGTGTCTTTCACAAAAAAAAACCAATATTACAATAGTACACTTGCAGGGTTTTCAGTAAACCTGTTGCCATGAAAAGACAACCTAATGAGGCTACTGTTCATGATTGTCCACTTCAACCTCTGTTAACAACAGAAGCTTGTGGACTTGTGTTGTCAAGAAGCAGCACAACAGAACCTGAGTCAATGCCCAATTTATACTCAGATTCATGCATGGTTACAGTACAGAGAGAGGACATTCAACTCATTTTGTCTGTGCAGTGATTGGAACCAGGTGGACCATGTTGACTGAGATCCTTGACTGGGGTTATTAACCTGAGCCAATGAGAAAGCTCTGGATGACCAATATAAACAGGATTCAGAATCTGTTCAGTTCAGGGACTGAATCTGAGCTGGCTGACGGCAGCCAGTGTACTATGCACACATAAATAAAGGGTGACTTGGTGAGGGGGTACCAGCCTCTGTGCAGTTATTTCAGTCTGTGGAGATTAACAAGGGCTGACAGCAGTCATCCCATTTTCTAGGTTTCAGCCCATGGAGCAGGAAACTGTGGCAATGCATGTGACTATCTAAACACTGCTTAAATGTTATGGAGAGGTTTTAATTCAACCACCCTTTTAAACAGTGAGTTCCAGATTCTAATCACCCTGATTGGGAAAAAAAATCTCAAATTAATAGTTTGATAATTAATGTTTTTTACATTCCATTTACTATATTCCAGGCAAAGACTTGTAAATCAAATGTTCTCAATATATGTAACAATGATCATCAATGACGTTGAAGAACGCTGTACACAAATTTTAATGATCTATGTGGCAAGGATTTTAAGCATATCTGACAGTAATTTGATGCTGACACCAGCAATTGGGGATAATTTTCAATCTGCAACAATGCTGGCTAAAGTTGATCATATTGAAGATTTGTTATACGCAGCGAAACAGAAAGTAAACTTCAGTGACTGCCTTTTATTCTGAATCATTTCATAATTAAAAGTTACAACAAACATGCTTTATCAATATAGGAGCTGATCCATTGAAAATGTTATATTAAAAATCCATGGATTCCTTTCCTCAGAATGGAGAGATTTGACATTCCACATACATAAAATTGTTTTCTTTTTCAGGGCCAGATAGATACCTCAGGAGTAGGTTTTGTCATAACTTGCTGTTAAAAGCCGAGTCACTCAACAAGGTGCACCAATTCCAAGGTTTCTTACAGTGAGATGAACAACATAAAAGTGGAATTTTATATCAATGCAAGTAAATTCAAATGGTTTTCATTCTTAATTTTTGAACACCACATCCTATTGTGGAGCAAGGAATCACTTAGCAGTTTCTTGATTTTTGCATAACTGTTAGAGTTAATACAATGCCCTCATCAAAAACAACAATGAAAATAAATCCAGATCCATTTGAGATTCCGTCTTATTATGTTTTTCTCTAATCTCTGAATTTAAATTTTACTGATTGTTGGTAGTCCCTGTAAATCAATGATGGGTTAAGAGAGATTCTGAGGAACATGACTGTGGGCCACGATTGAAAAATAGGAATGTGATCGTCTCATGGATGAGTTCCGACCCCGCAGTTCAACTACAATATTTCTCATGATGGTTTTTAAACATAACTTTTGTTTCTCAGTTGGGCAGGATGAAAACTTCCCAGCCAATTATTGGTGTCAAGTAACTTGAGGGAGCAAAAGGCAGCTATCTGAGTAAAAGTGATTTGAAGTAGATGGCAGCAATATGGGGGTCTGCTATTGTTTTGTGAATGCAGCAGGTACCATTTTCAAAGGCCAGGACCTGGAACACAGAAAGTAACCATGCAATCTGGCTCCATTTATCAAATTCCACTTTTCAAAAACTGATGTAAAGTTTTTCTTTATTCATTCACAGAATGAGGGTGTCACTGGTGAGACAGCATTTATTTTCCATCCCTAATTGCCCAGAGGGCTATTAAGCATCAACCACATTGCTGTGGGTCTGGAGTCACATGTAGGCCAGACCAGGTAAGGATGGCAGTTTCCTTCCCTAAAGGACGTGGTAATTTTTCTCATGTCTATGTCGTGAAAGCGGACACATACATTGGCTAAACTGTTCAGGTGCACCAATGTGAAAATTAGGCTAACTCCCTCCCTGATCAGCAGTGCTGCATGGCCGTTCCTTAGCCCAGGAGACTGGACTGTCTGCTTTTACCCTGTTTTCTTTCCTCTGCATTTTTTAAAACAAAAATGTTTCCAGTTCTTACAGTTATTAGCAAGATTCATCCATCTTCTTTTAACAGCTTGGGAGGAAGGCGTCTCCCAGTCCAGTGGAGGTGACATCCAGCGGCACAGCGTTGCAGTCTCGGCTTGGCATGGCAGTCTCCCGGTGTAGCGGTCTTGTCCCCATGTGGCGGTCTTCTTTAGCTTCAGCTTATAGGTATTCCAGCAGCCTGGTAGGTGGTGTCTCCCAGGAGTGACAGTCTTAGCCCAGCACAGTCTCAACGGAGGCATCGGGCCCAGTATTCCAGCAGCCTGGCATGATGGTCGCATTGCAGCATGTCTTCCATCGTTCCTTAATCGGCTTTCCCTGAGCCCAGCAGCGATTAACTGAATTGGGATGAAATTGGTCTTTTTTTTATTATTGTGTACGACTTTTGTCATTAATATAGGTGCCGTGGTAGGACGATGTATAAAACGTTTCACTTTATTTTTCATGCAAAAGTACACGTGACAATAAATTGCTTTTCTATTCTATTAACGAGCTCATAACATAGATTAATGCGCATTAAGTTTTTTTTCCTCAAACTTAATTTTTCAGTATCTCCACTGCCCCCTTCACCAGTATTTTGAAAATTTCAGCCTTTCGCAGAGGCTTAAGGTTCTTGTGTTAACATCCAGGTCTGGAATTTTGAAACGGCGCACACAGGAGGTCCTGACCCAGGTCTGGCATTTGAAAATTCAAGCCTATATGTAGAATCATTAAATCATAGAATCCCTACAGTGTGGAAACAGACCTTTGGCCCAACAAGTCCACACCGGCACTCAGAGCATCCCACCCAGACACATCCCCCTAATCTACACATCCCTGAACACTACGGGCAATTTAGCATGGCTGATCCACCTAACCTGTACATTTTTGGATTGTGGGAGGAAACCGGAGCACCCGGAGGAAACCCACGCAGACACGGGGAGAATGTGCAAACTCCACACAGACAGTCGCCCGAGGGTAAAATTGAACCCAGGTCCCTGGCGCTGTGAGGTAGCAGTGCTAAATGGATTAACTTAACAAAGGAGGGACTTGGATGGAAGGATCAAGAAGTAGAATCAGTTTGAGTGGAAATAAGAAACTGCCTGGGGCAACAAAATCTGTTGGGAGTCATATGCAGCCCAAACTGCAGTGCCTATGTTGGGCACGGTATAAATAGGAAACTAGAAATACGTGCATGATGGATAATGCAATAATGATGGGCAACTTCAATTTATGCATACATGGTTAACCAAATCAGTACAAACACTGTGCATGAATTCCTAAAGTTTCTGTAACTAGGCAACGTTGTAAACAAGACAGAAGAAAATTGCAGTTAGATATAGATAGGTTGAATGCTGGTTGGGGGGGGTGTAGGAGTAGCAGGTGGTGTATAAGTTGGGAAAAGTTGGGAATTTGTCACTTTGCATGAATATGGGGAGAAAACCAAATATTACTTCCAAGGAGAATGACTGCAGAATTCCAAGGTGAAGGAGGGTTTAGTATTTTGGTGAATTTGTCAAAAAATTAGCATTCAAGAACATCACATAGTCAAGAAGGCAAATGAGGTGCTATCCTTTACTATGAGAGGAATTGAACATATAAAGTAGAAATGTTGCTCAGGCCACTGGTGAAATCACATCTCCAATATTGTGCGCTGTTTTGGTTTCCTTACTGAAGGGAAGATGTAAGGACAATGGAGGTGGTTCAGAAGAGGTTTACCAGATTGATACCTGGAATGAGCGTTTTGTCCTATAGGTCTCACAGACTAAGCTTCTTTCCACTGGAGTTTAAAAGAGTGAGGAGTGATAATGATTGAAGTGTATAAGATCCTGAATAGTCTTGACAATAAGATGGATATGAAAAAGATGTTTCTTCTCTTGGGTCAGTCCATTGTTCAGGGCAATTTTCAGACAAAGACAAGGAGATTTCTTTTTGCTCTTAGAGAGTTGTGTGACTTTGGAATTCTCTGCTCTGGAAGGCAGTGGAGAGAGGGTCACAGAATATGAAGACAGAGATGGAGCGAGTCTTTTTAGGCAGGAGAGTTGAGGGGCATGAGACTAGATGAGAATGTGGAATTCAAAACATAAACAGATCAGTCACGAATTTATTGAATTGTGGAGTGGGTTTAATGCATTGAATGATCTACTTCTGCTCCAATTTCATAGGACCCATCTGGAGAATGGGTGATTTTGGATTCAGAGCTGTGTAATGAGAAAGGGCTACTTAATAACCTTACTGGAATGAGTTTCTGGGAAACAATGACAGTCAAATGATAGAATTTCACTTTAAGTTTGAATGCAATATAGCTCATTCTGATACTATGACCTAAAGTCTGAAGGAAGGAAATGATGAAGGTATGAGGGGCAAGTTGGCTGGGGATTTGGAAAATGTGCAAAATGATTTGATGGCGTCAGACAAAAGCTGTTCACAAAAGAAATACTATGTATTTGACAACAGATGTGCATTCTTCTAACACACAAATACTCAAAGGGAAAGGTAAAATAAACCATGGTTAACAAAAGTTTAGACATTGCATTATATTTAAAGTAATAATTTATTTGAATGCCAGAACAAAATGGTAAGCCTGAACATTAGAAGCAATTTAGAATCCAGCAAAGCAAGGCCAAGAAATAAATTAAGAAAGGGAAAACAGAATATGAATGCAAATTAGTGAAAAGTATAAAGGCAGAATATAAAAGTTATTTTAGATATACAAAAAGGAAAGCAAAAAAAAAGCGAAGTCTAGGTCTGGCTCCATTAGGAGGTTAGAAGAGAATTTATTGTGGAGAATAGGGAATGGCAGAGGAACCAATATTTATATTGCCTTTGTCTTTATGGAGGAAGGCAGAAAATCTGGAAACTAAGTGATGACAGCTTTTGTGAAATTGAGGAATGAGAAGCAATTAACATGAGTCAGGGCAGCACGGTGGCTCACAGCGCCAGGGACCCGGGTTCGATTCCAGCCTCGGGCGTCTGTCTGTGTGGAGTTTGCACATTCTCCCCGTGTCTGTGTGGGTTTCCTCCGGGTGCTCTGGTTTCCTCCCACAGTCCAAAGATGTGCAGGTTAGGTGGATTGGTCATGCCCGTGGTGTTCGGGGGTGGGGGTTGGAGGGGGTCTGGGTGGGATGCTCTGAGGTTCGGTGTGGACTTGTTGGGCCGAAGGGCCTGTTTCCACACTGTAGGGATTCTATGAAAGAGGTAGTGCCTGAAAAGGAAATGAGATTAAAGATTGATACATTCTATGAACCAGATGAGCTCCATTCCAGAGTACTGAAAGAGGTGGCTTCTGAATGCATTGGTTGTGATTTTTCAAAATCTAATCGATTGCAGAAAGTTTCCTGTGAACTGAAAAGCAGCAATGTGACCCCAATATTTAAGGAAGGAAAAGATAGAAAGAGAGAATGAAAAACCTCACACCTGTCAGTTTGACACTGCAGTCAGGAATGTGTCAGCATCTATTACCAAAATAACTGGAATCTACGAAAAGAATAGTAAAACTGGGCAGATTGGGAGCATGGATTTAAGAGAGGAAAGCCCTGTTTGACAGACTTGCAGTTTTTGTCAATATTCCTTGTAGCACTCAAAGGAGAACCAGTGGATATGATGTATCTGAAGTTTCAGAAGGCTTTTGATCAGGTCCCATGTGGGAGGTTAAGGAAAAAAATGAGAAAGCATGTATTTGAGGAAAATGTACTAATATGGATCAAGATTGATTAAAAGAGAAAGAAGTGAGTAGGGATAAACAGATCATGCTCAAAATGCAGCAGAAATGCAAAATTTTTGAGAGAATTTATGAGGAAGTACAGATTTGAAGGAAGACTTTAAATATCGGGAAGGTTTTAATCAGAAAAGAGGAAGTTGCAGTGTGATATATTAGAGATCTTTAAATAATGCAGGGATGAGGCAAGATAAATAGAAATTGACTGTTTCAAAGAGCTGGCGAGTTCAAATGGTAGGAACATAAATAAAAGGAAAAGATAGTTAGAAGAAACATATTTTGCTATAAACTGATTTGCAAAGTTATGGAAACCACGACTAGTGTCACTGATTTAAAAAATAAGATTTTAATGTCACAATAGACATATGTTAGAATTAATTAGATAAAGTGACATGGAAACAAGAACATGCAGTTTAGAATTAAGAAAGAGTTGTGTTTGTATTGTACCTTTTATCACTATAGACCATCTCAAAGATCAGTATGGGGCCACTGCTGTATTACTGCAGTGAATTTGCAGCCAGCAAACATTAAAAAATGACCAAACAATCCATTTTAGGGATGCTGGGCAATGGATAATTATTGATCAGAATACTGAGGAGAACTACATTGTTCTTGTACAAAATAATGCTCTGGAATGTTTTTTGCTGAGAGGCACGGTTTAATATTTTAACTGAAGGATGGCACTTCTAATTGTTCAGGGCTGCGCTGGAGCGTTACCATAGACTTTTTGCTCCAATCTCTTTTTAGGACTTGAACAAACAAAGGTAAAGGTTCTCCTGCCGAAGCATAGCTTACATATGATTCAGAATCCTACTGATGGAAAAAAGAAATTCCAAAACAGATTGGTAGCTTTTTTAAAGCAGTGTTCCCTCTAATTTTCTTATGGCAGTCTGGGCTCCCAAGGCCTGTGCATGTCGACTTCTGAATCTGGCTAATGCTGGTCGCTGTGCGTGGAAGCTCAGAGCAGATGCAAGCATAACTAGCTTCACAGCTTAGAGGGAACATTCGTGTTAAATGATTCAATGTAAGGCAACATATTTGCAAATTTTAGAAGAATTAGACATAATCAGGATCATATTACAATACATTAAAAAATATCTTCTGCAAAGTGGATGCAATATTTCAAACATTGACATTTTTGTAGCACAATGTTGTTTATTTGCAAAATGATGCCATTAATTTTGGAATCGGCCAAGGCATTGTCCTTACCAAGTGTCAAGGCAATATTCTGCCAGATTTTGTTACTAAATAGCAATGAACTTTTGCATCTATTTTAATCAGATAATTTTCCCTAGGAACTCATAACAAACATGCCAAGTTGTCATTGCTTCATGATGAATGGATATTTTTTGCAATTTTACTGCTTCAAATAATGTACTCTACATCGGAAGAAAATGTATATGTATCATCTATAGTGAATATAAAAAAATTGCTGTACAAAATGAAATGATGATAGAAAACACATCTTAATCTCGAAATTCAGATTTGTGAACATTTCAGATTTCTGAAGTGTCAACTATATATTCCAAATGTAGGCACATACTATCATTTGTCAATGTTTTTGTTACTTTTTTCAAAAAGTTCGGTCTGTGTGAACTTCTTTGATTATTTGAAATTATTTAATTCCATTAATGGGGAACCAACCTCTCCATTAATGTTAATGAGACAAAACGTTTTACTCACTGCAAGAGCACTGATAAGTTACATACTTTTAAGTAAATTCATCAAATAAACTAAAGTACATGAATAACAGAAGTGATATTATCAGGCAGCTGACAGATGGAATTCACCCAAAGAATCTCTTGTAGCCATAAACGGTGAAAATTGGTATGTCAGCTTTTCATGCCCTTTTTGAATAGGAATAAAGATTCTAAAGGTTTTTATATGTGACTATGGATCATTAAGGGCTGATTAATGGAGCAAACCACAGGCAACAAGAGTCCAAGGGCACCTTAGAACACTAAGGATCTGCTGAAACTGAAAAGGGAAACACTATCTAATTCTACTTGCATTTACATAGCATTTTGTCACATTTTTGAAACATCTGAGCACTTCACAAAATAAATTACTTTCG
This sequence comes from Ginglymostoma cirratum, assembly GCA_024137785.1. Lineage (NCBI taxonomy): Eukaryota > Metazoa > Chordata > Chondrichthyes > Orectolobiformes > Ginglymostomatidae > Ginglymostoma > Ginglymostoma cirratum. The sequence continues at coordinate 3,066,604 of JAHRHZ010000076.1, forward strand.
TGACATCCTACATGTCAATGATCACTGACTAACATGGCATTTTTATGTCAGCAACTTGATGAATTGGCAGGTAATCCCTTATTTTGGTGTTGCGGATCGAGGGGGAATGAATGACAGGATCATTGAGAGAGGTCCTTGCTCCTCAACAAATCCTGTTTAATATGCATTTAAATGGAGTGGGAACAGCACTTAATCATGACATTGATTAAGATGGAAGGATAAAGGGTAGGATATTATGACCATTTTGTTTTTGCAATTTTACTGCTTCAAATAATGTATTAGAAGAAAATGTATATGTACCATCTATACTGAATGTAGGAAATTTTAGAGAGGGGAATACAGATAATGAAGAAGGAACTGGTGGCAAAGGCATTGCTGTTGAAAAGAAACAGGGGTTCAAAAATGTAACAAGAAATTAAACAGATATGCAAAACAACTGGTAGAAACAAAAGACTGATAAGATAAAACTATCATGGAGCCACTGTCTATGGGAAAAAATATAACGAAAGTAAGAAAAGCAGCTCATGATAATACACAAGCATACTTGCAACAAAGATCAACATATAAAGATATTCAAGCAGTATATATTCAAGGCAAGGCCAAAGAGCAGTTCAGACATTGGTTGTGCAACAGAGACAAGAGAGTGCTGTATTTTATGGAGTCCAAAAGGGCAGGAAAGTCACATGCGGTGTGATTCAATTTCTGAGGAAATTTTGACTTCCTGATGCCAGCAGAGTTAAAGTCAGTAGTACTGATTTAGAGCCTCCCTGTTTAAAATTGAGCCTCTATAATAGGCTGCCCCTGTATGTAGCATTGTCAAATGATGGCAAGTTTCACCATTGAAATGATTCCCTTGCTGCTAAATCTAACGTGGTTTTGATGTATGCTGTTGGCATGTAGAGCTTAATTACAATTGCACAGAAAACAGCAAAAAGAAAGCATACAGTTTTGGTTAGAATATCAGGAATGACACATAGTTGACAAAACAATTAGCATGGAGTACTCAGGAGAAAAGATACCTCATGGTGGGGGAAGTACTGAATTGGCATCTCAAGCTCATTTTTACTTTGAATTTTCTTACACAACTTGAATTCAGAAATTCAAGGCAAACATGCCATATTCAAAAATAAGACCAAGTGACATAAGAAAGTGGAGCGAGTAACGGAAGGCTCACAATGATAAACTGTGTCAGACAAAAAAAAATGTGAACAGAACAAGGGCGAATGAAACTTATTGCAATCAAACGTAACGAGCCACTTATAAGAAGAAAATACTGGCTCTGAGCAATGACATTGATTTAGCCAAGAATGATGCTAAAGGGGATCCAAGATTCTTCCCAGGTTCAATATTAAACAATTTCAACCAATGCAGAACAAAAATCAATAAATTCAATTATGCGGTTAATTGCAAAATCAAACAGTAAAATATAAAAATGGGTAAATGAGACGATGACTATGTTTCTGCATTACTAATTCAGAAGCATCTGAGGGGGCATCTTATAAAGGCATTTAAGATTGTTCAGGATATAGAGAAAGGCATCCCAGAATATTAATTAAAATCAAACTGCAGGACTGAAACTAAGGTTGGAAATCATAAAATTATTGCTTGCAATAAGAGTGATCAACCTTTGCAATAGATGTCCTGATGAAATAGTGGACATGAAAACCATAAAACCATTTAGAAACAATTTAGTTTACAACAGCGGGTGTGAGAATCTCTGAACAGATTAATCAAGTGGAAAGACCAGCCTTCCTCATTCATAATTATTTTATGAGTGTGTTTAATCAGACAGCACCATTGAGATCAACTTTGTGGAATTTACTAATTAGGTCACTGAATGAACACAAGATACCTTTCAAGTTCACTCACGTGTCTGGTTGGGTCACAAACAGCAAGGAAATATCTTCAGTGGACTAGTAGCAGTGAGTCAAGCAGCTGAAAATGTGTGGGGAGAGTCACAGAGCTGTTCAGCATGGAAACAGATCCTTTGGTCCAACTTGTCCATGCTGACCAGATATCCTAAATTAACCTAGCCCCATTTGCCAGCATTTAGCCCATATTCCTCTAAACCCTGCCTATTCATATACCCATCCAGATGCCTTTTAAATGTTGTAATTGTACCAGCCTCCACCACTTCCTTTGGCAGCTCATTCCATATGCACACCACTATCGTTATTGTGGAAAGAAGTTGTCCTTTAGGTGCCTTTTAAATCTTTCCCCGCTCACCTTAAACCTATGCTCTTTAGTATTAGACTTCATTACCTTGGGGAAAATATTTTGGCTAATCACCCTATCTATGGCCCTCATGATTTTACAAATTCTAAGATCACCTTTTAACCTTCGACACACGAGGGAAAACAGCCCTAGCTCATACAGCCACTCCCTATAGCTCAAACCCTGGTGATATCCTTGTATCTTTTCTGAACCCTTTCAAATTACACAACATCCTTCCTATAGCAGAGAGACCAGAATTGAGCACAGTATTTCAAAAGTGGCCGAACCAATGTCACATCTATTCACAACATGACCTCCAAACTCCGATACTCAATGCACTGATGAATAAAGGCAAAAGTACCAAATGCTTTCTTCACTATCCTGTCTACCTGCGACTCCACTTTCAACACACTATGAACTTGCACTCCAAGGTCTTTTCATTCAGCAACACTCCAACACCTTACCATTCAGTGTATGAGTCCTGTCCAGATTTGAAAATGCAGCACCAAACTCTAAAGATATGTACCAAGTGATCATATTGGCAGGGAAAGGACAATAGGAGATGATATTAAAAAAAAGTTGACAACACCCCTCACATAGGTCTCCAACTATTCACAACGTTTGTCAGATACTTGCGAATACGAATAGCGGCCATAGTGATATTTTACTGTGTGCTAATTTTGAGGAAAATCAATAGCTTCCACAAAAGGAAAAGTACTCTAATTTATGTAAAAATGTTAATCTTCATTTGGCATTTTCATTTTTTCCTGACTGCTATTGATTTCGCACTCATCATAGCACTACTGGAGGGATAAAGGATAGTTCAGAGAGAAATTTTCAATAAAATGCAAAGCTATCAAAGTTCAAATCAAAATTTTTTTTGCATCTGGATAATCTACAACACATGCTAAAATATCATGCAAAACAACAAGGAATACCATTCAAAGGGCATACCTCTCAGGTACAAGATAACAAAGTCTGGAAGCACCTTACAAGTAACCTCTTCAGAGCTGTTGTTTTTTTTTGCATAAATTCTCTATGCATGTTCGGCAAGGCAGAGACAATTCTGGATAAATTCCCAGCAAAACTTTACCTCAGAAAATCTACAGTTTTGGCTCAGAAATCAATGTCTGCTGTCAAATCATTTTTAAGGTATCACTTGTATTTGAAACTTATTGTGCATTTACATTTACAGCATCATAAGTAATTGAAATTTGAGCTCATGGTTTAAATATTTGCGGCCAGTTATCAAAATAATAGTGCTGGGGGAGTCTGGAAACCTACAGTAAAATCGAGTCCATGGAATCAAAGTCATCAAAATGAAACATGACAATGAGACTGTTAACAGTCTGTTGGAGTCTGAGTTAAGCCCAAGGGAAGGAGTGGAGTTAATGGCTAAGAAACATATTGATGGTGTGGGCTGAATTTGATAACTTTAGTCTTCCTAATATTAAGATCAAATAACTTGACATGTATTCAATACTAGACATGAAACAAGCAGTCTATCAATAGAAAGATAATGGAAGGATTTTCAGAATTGGAAAAGATGGACAGCTAGGTGTCACTTGTGTTCGTTGATCATATGGAAAAGATTTACCAGATTGACATGAAGTGGGCAAACATATTATGACTATTGAACTTTCTGAATTGCAGTTCGGTTTTTGAGGGACCTATACCGTCAATTGGCTAGATGGCCAGTTTGCAAATCAAATTAATGTCAAAGGCAAGAGATTTAATCCCCATTCCAGCTGAGATACATCAAGGCCCTGCTTTGTCCTAACTATAAACAAAACAAAAATCACAGGACCTAACTCTGAATTGGTGAATAATCAACCACAAACTTACCTTCAGGCAGAGTATTCAAATAGTAGTAGTTAGGCTGTAGCTTTAGTTCAGGAGGAAGCATGCGCAAGAGCACATTTCATTTTACGGAATACATCGTTCCTGGAAAAAGTCTTTATAAAACAATATGACTTTAACATTCTCAAGTTATTAGGTTTCTGAGATCTGGAATATACTACATAATCTGTCATAATGATTTCAATATTCTGTAAATACCCTCAACTTTAATAATTCTTTGGGTATACATGGAAGGTAAAGTTAGATGCAATAGATTGAATGAAGAGAAAACTGTGCTTTGATTTGGTTTGAAAACTTACAACAAACAATGCAGCATGTACAAAACTGAAGGTGAAACAATTATTGGGCAGACAGTTGTTTCTGCATGCTTCAGGAATAATAGCTTCCTCCAGGCTGAACCCTTTTGCACAGGTTGCATTGCATTTGGTAGCAGAAGGCAACTCAGACCTAACGCTAATTGGGAAATGTTCTTACATAAAAATTCCGATGAAGAAATGCAAAAAAGGTAGCTCCATCTGGCAGAAAACCATTTTGGGATTTCAGCAGTTCATTGAACAGAAATCAATTTTCATAAGGTCACTGAACAGACAACTGACTGGAATTCTTACAGATTCAATGACGTAGGATTGCACTTGCTGGATAAAATGTGTGCATCCTATTTTCCAGGTTTAGTAAGTAGAATGAAAATGGATTCAGAATTGTTCAGAATTATAATTTATCTAAAGGGTACAGGGGCTGTGGGGTGAGAAGTGCCTGAATACATAGTCCTTACATGCAGGAATTATGATTTTTGAACATGCATTTTCAACTTTCACCATGAGAAGCATGTATCAGTTCAGAAGTATTTTCGTTTCGTGTTTATCAATTTCAAAATACTCAAATTTTGCATTTTATTAATAACTTAAGGATACTCTTTCAAACTTATACTAAATTTATGCCAGTCTAAAAATTAAGGAGGTAATGGTTGCATATTATTAGAACATAGAACATATAACATTACAGCGCAGTACGGGCCCTTTGGCCCTCGATGTTGCGCCGACCTGTGAAACCAATCTGAAGCCCATCTAACCGACACTATTCCATTATCATCCATATGTTTATCCAATGACCATTTAAATGCCCTTAAAGTTGGTGAGTCTACTACTGTTGCAGACAAGGCATTCCATGCCCTTACTACTCTCTGAGTAAAGAACTTACCTCTGACATCTGTCCTATATCTTTCACCCCTCAATTTAAAGCTATGTCCCCTCATGCTAGCCATCACCATCCGAGGAAAAAGGTTCTCACTGTCCACCCTATCTAATCCTCTGATCATCTTGTATGTCTCTATTAAGTCACCTCTTAACCTCCTTCTCTCTAACGAAAACAGCCTCAAGTCCCTCAGCCTTTCCTCATAAGACCTTCCCTCTATACCAGGCAATATCCTGGTAAATCTCCTCTGCACCCTTTCCAATGCTTCTACATCCTTCCTATAATGCGGTGACCAGAACTGAACACAATAGTCCAAGTGTGGCTGCACCAGAGTTTTGTACAGCTGCAACATGACCTCATAGCTCCGAAACTCAATCCCTCTACCAATAAAACCTAACACACCATATACCTTCTTAACAACCCTATCAACCTAGATGGCAGCTTTCAGGGATCCATGCACATGGACACCGAGATCTTTCTGCTCATCCACACTACCAAGAATCTTACCATTAGCTCAGTACTCTGAATTCCTGTTACTCCTTCCAAAGTGAATCACCTCACACTTTTCCGCATTAAACTCCATTTGCCACCTCTCAGCCCAGCTCTGCAGCTTATCTATGTCCCTCTGTAACCTGCAACATCCTTCTGCACTATCCACAACTCCACCAACTTTAGTGTCATCCGCAAATTTACTAACCCATCCTCCTACGCCCTCATCCAAGTCATTTATAAAAAATGACAAACAGCAGTGGCCCCAAAACAGATCCTTGCGGTACACCACTAGTAACTGAAGTCCAGGATGAACGTTTCCCATCAACTACCACCCTCTGTCTTCTTACAGCTAGCCAATTTCTAATCCAAACCACTAAATCACCCTCAATCCCATGCCTCCGTACTTTCTGCAATAGCCTACCATGGGGGACCTTATCAAACGCTTTACTGAAATCCATATACACCACATCAACCACTTTACTCTCATCCACCTGTTTAGTCACCTTCTCAAAGAACTCAATAAGAACTCAAAACCGTGTTGACTATCCCTAATCAAATTATTCCTTTCTAGATGATTATAAATCCTATCTCTTATAATCCTTTCCAACACTTTACCCACAACCGAAGTAAGGCTCACTGGTCTATAATTACCAGGGTTGTCTCTACTCCCCTTCTTGACCAAGGGGACAAGATTTGCTATCCTCCAGTCTTCTGGCACTATTCCTGTAGACAATAACGACATAAAGATCAAAGCCAAAGGCTCTGCAATCTCCTCCCTAGCTTCCCAGAGAATCCTAGGATAAATCCCATCCGGCCCAGGGGACTTATCTATTTTCACACTTTCCAGAATTGCTAACACCTCCTCCATATGGACCTCAATCCCGTCTAGTCCAATAGCCTGTATCTCAGTATTCTCCTCAACTACATTGTCTTTTTCCTTTGTGAATACTGACGAAAAATATTCATTTAGCACCTCTCCAATCTCTTCGGACTCCACGCACAACTTCCCACTACTGTCCTTGACTGGCCTTAATCTTACTCTAGTCATTCTTTTGTTCCTGACATACCTGTAGAAAGCTTTAGGGTTTTCCTTGATCCTACCCGCCAAAGACTTCTCATGTCCCCTCCTAGCTCTTCATAGCTCTCTCTTCAGATCCTTCCTGGCTAACTTGTAAATTATTGAATGATAACAAATTCATTGTGGAAACTTGATGTTGGTCATCTATGCTGAGTGTAAGATTAAGAAAGCCATGGACAGTGTCATATTGTCTGCTTCCCAGAACAACAAGTTAAAAATCAAACTTTCTAGGAAAGCCCAAGGCAAGGGTAAGAAAGTGCACATGGGAAGTTCAACTTAAACAAGGCCCTGCAATTAAGATCAGCAGGATTTTGAAAATTGCTGAACTCTGAGGGTGTGCTCTCACTGAAAAATCAAGGTCATATTACAACAACAAAACCAAGACTGAAAACTGTTCTAAAAACACAGTGCTGTACATACTTAGCATCTGTGCAGAGAAAAAGAGAGTAAATGCTTCAAGTCAAATTTGACTCTTAAAACTACAAAATTGTACATATGACTTCTGGACTGTTGTATTCAGCTTAGTTCCAATGCACAGGTTCTTTTCTCCAAAAAAAAATTTCCATTTATACATTGTTTTCTATAACTAGTGATGACCTCAAAGCGCTTTGCGGCTAATGAAGTACGTTTTGAAGGGTATTCACTATTGCAATGCATTGTGCATTCTATTTGCTACACTTTGTGTATTTGCTGGGTTGGTGCACATATTATTAGCCTGAATTGTCCCATAACAATGTGGAGACATCAATGGCTCTAAATCCAAGTCCAAAATCTTCAGACTTAGAGAAATCTCAAAGCACTTGTACTTTTGGCAGGTAACAGCCAGCAGTTCTAAAATAAACTTGTGGATGTGGAACACACAGGCTTAACTTATCAAGGACAATGACTTAGATCAGTGAACAGGTCAGTACAATCAAATGCAGATCAATTTCCATGAAACATGAAATAACATAAGGAAGCCAGAAGATAACATATGCCCCCAAAAAACTTTCTCAAACAGTAGTATGATGATAATCAGGTAATGTAATTTGTGGGAAGTTGATTGGGGAACAGTATAGACCAGAGCATGGAGCTAACTCCTCCGATTTGCTTTGCCCAAATAGTGCAATGGGTAATTTTATATCCACCGGAACAAGTAAATGTCTGTCAGTCCAGACATCCATTGTACTGAGCTGCAATATCAGTTCTGATTTTGTGCTCAAACCAGACTGGCACTTGAACTTGGAATCTTCTGACTCAGAACTGAGAGTGCTTTGCCGTCACTGATATAGTGCCATGAACTTTACTAATCCTGGGAGGTAGGATTATGGTGGACGATGACACAAAATATGAGAAACACTTGGCATGTAATATAGAGGAGAATCCAAAATCTCTCAGGATACAAGATGCAATGGAGCAGTAAGGGGAGGGGATTAGAAATCAAACACAGGACAGGCATATGTGGAGAAAGAAAGGACATGGCTGAATACTAAAAGTATATTTTCCATCTGTCTTTACCAAAGAAATGATACTGCAAAACTCATATTTAAGCAGAAAGCAGTTCAAACACTAGGTGGACTAAAGTTGATGAAAAGGGGCTATTGGAAAGGTTGGTAGTGCTTAAAATTGTTAGATCGCCAGGGACAATTCATCATTTTTAGCATGAATGTTTCTTATCTTTTCTAGATTCATCATACTTTTGGAAGTATTTACTCATTCACATACAGCCATTTCTTTCCATCTACTGCTGTTAATTTGCTACGTTCACAGCCACCTGCAAATTCCATGAAGTAAAATATTGCAGATCCTGAAAACCTGACATAGAACAGAGGAGGCTGAAACCACTCAGGATGCCAAGCAGTGCCTGTGGACAGAACAGGCAGAAATTTCAGATATTATGATTTGTCAGGTCTGTCAGAAACTGGATGACAAGGTCATCCATCTAAAACCACACTGCAGTCTTCAGAGCTGACTAACCTGCTGAGTGTTTTCAGCATTTGCATGTTACATCATGAGTAAGGGATACCTCTACGTGCATACTGTATTGTTTCACAATTTATTCCCTTTTCCACAATTAGACATTCACACCATTCAAAACATAGCTATGATAACAGCTGTGACAGGTACAGAAACAAGCCTTGAGCAAAGTTCTGCATCTCCTAAAGGATATAGTCTACTACAAATGTAGTCATTGCAGTACACAGCATCTGTTATACCATATGTAGCAATCACACAGCAAGAAACAGCAGTTTTGGCATCCTCAGAAACAACCACACATTAAGGTAAACATCACTGGCTTCAGGTGACACAATCATTTGAAGCAGCATTCAAATTGCATTTAAAAAGCAGGTTGCAGGTGGAAGAAATTCTACCTCTGTTCTAGTCTTTACTGGGTTCTGTGATTACTATTTCAAAATTCAAAACACCAAGTTGACTGACATAATAAAATGCTACAAATTCTGATCTTTCATACTTCCCCAGAGTCAGTAGCACCAATCATTCATGAACAGCATCAGGATCTTCTTTTTAAAAATTAGATACACTTTTACTCTCAAATATTCATCAAATAAATAATTGAATTGTAGTCAGTCACTAAACTAACGATAGTAAGGTGCACTGTGTGGGGCTGGATGAACACAGCAGGCCAAGCAGCATCATCGGAGCAGGAAAGCTTGATGTTTCGGGCCTAGACCCTTCATCAGAAAGGGTCTAGGCCCGAAACGTCAAGCTTTCCTGCTCCTATGATGCTGCTTGGCCTGCTGTGTTCATCCAGCCCCACACCTTGTTATCTCGGATTCTCCAGCATCTGCAGTACCTTTTATCTCTGATGGTAAGGTGCACATATGTTATCGGTTTACCTCAGTAACTTTATCTTGGAGTGGTAGGTGGATTAAAATACAAGGGCAGGTTAGTGGCGCCCTGCTTTTAGCTGACTGTCTGGTGTGCCTAAAACAAAATCAGGTTCACTATGATAACAATCATGCTGTCAGCAGGAATCAGGTGTAGGATCTTATGGCAAGAAACGATAACTGTTGCATTCACTTTATCCCTGAAAAATGGGTGAATATGTTTCAATTTCTGCATGGTGTTTAAAAAACTGCGCAGAACAAGACTTGTACTCAATCCAAAAGTCTGAGATAGGTTTCCCTACTTATTATCTCAAACAAAACAAAACCAAATTGACTTTTTATGATAAATGAGTGGTAATTTGACAATAATCATTTGACAACATGGTATTTGAATATTGCTGAAAAAGAGATAGGTTTCAGCAAAGATTTTACCTTCCACTCATAGGAATATCAACGTAAAGGGAACAATGTTTTATTCTACATGAGAAAAGACTGCTGTTTGGTTAACTAGAGGACGCTGATTGATGGTTACCATAGAGAATGCACCAGATAGATGATGAAAGTTAACTACAAAGCCTTGTTTATGTTTAAAACAGGCCTTTTGATTCTTATTGGTCAAGGCATTACTCTGAGGAATGAACCAAAGTTTGGTTATCATCTATTTAATTGACTTAAAACTGGTGCAATTTTTGTCCATGTTCTCTCTGTTGCCAAAGAATAGGGCTCTATATATTAATTTACATAGCTTTCAGGACACATAACTGTGACATATTGACATACTGCATGCCCGACTAATAATCCTAAAATCATTCTCATTGTCATTCTTCTTACACTTGGGATTAGTTAGAAAATGCTGTTGAATTCAGAACTATATCTAAATGTTGGACACTATTTTGAGTATTGTAAAGATGGAATGGTATTATACTGAGTATTAAGATAATGTTCCAAAGAATAGCAGATGATATCAAGTTGCATGTTTCTTTGGCTGTTCACAACAGGGAGAGTTGACTGTCCCCAAAATCATTGATAAATGTTTTAAATTCAGTTTCACTAATGAAAACTTGCATTAGGTTTTCCATGACCAAATTCAAAAAGCAAAACGTGCTTTTCATGTCGTAATGTGTTAAGCAGCGAGATTCTCATTATTACTGCTGTTGTGGATGACGCTGAATTTGTCATGATATTGTCGTAGTGGTTTATTTGGTACACTTTCCTTGATATAAACTTTGCTTGGGGATACCAGCCAAAAAATCTGTATATCTCAAGAGTAGGGTAACACAACAGAAGATTAAATACCAACAGAATTTATGAAATTACGAAGACATTTCAAGACAACCACACCTTGCATTAGCCATTAGCTGCTCAAAGTGAGCAAAAGGTGCTTTATGAAAGATGAAGACGTTCAGAGCCAAGATTCCTAAAGGCTTATCCACCAGCAAAGGAGGAAATGAAATTGGTAATGTGCACAATTGTGTAGAAACATAGGTATGTAATGTTCTCTGAAAATTCTAAGACTTGAGGAGATTGTAGAGATGAGCGTGTGACGGGTTGTTAAGGGACAGGAAACAAGGATGGGAATTTTCAATTTGAGGCATTCCTGCATTTAATTTTTTTGTCAGAAAGGGGAAGAAAGAGAATGATGCAAACAGTATAACCCAGATGTTTCATGCTAAATTCTGCTAATATCACAGGGAGAAGGAAGATGCATTGACCCCAGTATGATCTTGAAGATGGTTTCTGTTTTCTGTTTCTAACCCTATTGCAGGTGGGCTTGGGGGCGCAGAGGATGGTAAAGAGTCATGTCTTTGTGGAATTGAAATTGACATTAACAGAGTGGGTCAGATTCTGCAATTTGACTTGGATTGTACCAGGTCATTTTGACTTCCATTTTTTGTGTTCCCAAGCTTTGTACCAGGTGCAATCTGCAACTATTTGACTAATCTCAGTTTTTCTTCAAGGGAATGGCGCAGGGAAGTAAATTGAAACTGTTCAGATTCATTGTGGAAACAAAGCTAAAACAGCAAGCAGATTTAATGAGGTTTCAGTGGAGATACTGCTGATTTTAGCCAGCAGCATGAGGGGCATACATTGTCAGAGGAGGAAGCCTGCTGTTTTCACCATGAAGTGCAGCTGGAAGAACCTGAGGAGATGAACAGCAACAGGAGTACTGTGTGCAGGCTATGTATTAAAGTTCAATGTAGTTTATCACATCAATGGTAGGAATCTTGAGGGACAGGATTTACATATATTTGTGCCTGGGAAATCATGTCTCAGGAACTTGATTGAGTTTCTTGAAGAAGGAACAAACACGATTGAAAAGGCCAGAGCAGTGAATGTGATGTACATGGACTTTAATAAGGCATTCGACAACGCTCCTCATGGCAGACTAGTTAGCAAAGTTAGGTCACGTGGAATACAGGGAGAACTAGCCATTTGGATACAGAACTGGCTCAAAGGTAGAAGACAGAGGGTACTGGTGGAGGGTTGCTTTTCAGACTGGAGGCCTGTGACCAGTGGTGTGCCACAAGGATCGGTGCTGAGTCCATTTTTTTTTTGTTATTTATATAAATGATTTGGATGTGAACATAGGATCTATGGTTAGTAAGTTTGCAGATGACACCAAAATTGGAGGTGTACTAGACAGCGAAGAAAATTACTTCAGAGTACAACAGGGTTTTGATCAGATGGGCCAATGGGCTGAGGAATGGAAAATGGTGCTGCATTTTGGAAAGGCAAATCAGGGCAGAACTTATATACTAAATGGTAAGTTCCTGGGGAGTGTTACTGAACGAAGAGAACTTGGAGTGCATGTTTGTAGTTCATTGAATGTGAAGTTAGGGATAGTCAGGGTAGTTTCGTTTGGTTTGCTTGCCTTTATTGGTCAGTGCTTTGAGTATAGGAGTTGGGAAGTCATGTTGCAGCTGTACAGGTTATTGGTTGAGCCATTTTTGGAATACTGTGTGCAGTTCTGCTCTCTCTGCTTTCGGACGGATTTTGTGAAACTTGAAAGGGTTATAGTTGACAGGGCCTTCAGTTGTGTCCGACCCTTCTCTATTACTTCTGCCCTCATCCCTTCCCCTCATTCTTAGAACAACAATACGGTTCCACTTGTCCTCACTTTCCACTCTCATATTCAAAGAATCATCCTCCACCATTTCAATCACCTCCAGCAGGATGCTACCACCAAACACATCTTCCCCTCCCCTCCACTGTCAGCATTCCACATGTTCCTTCCATAACCACCCTGGTCCATTCGTCTATCACTCCTTATACTTTCCCATTCCGCCATGGCACCTTCCAATGCAAAGATAGAAGGCGTAACACTTGCCCATTCATCTCCTCGATCATCACTACCCCAGGACCCAATACATCTTCCAGGTAAAGCAGCATTTTACTTTTTTACTCCTTTCAACCTAGTCTACTGTATTCACTGCTTACATTGTGATCTCCGTTACATTAATGAGACTAAATATGGACTGGATGATCATTTGTGGACCATCTCCACTCTGTCCGTAGGAAGGACCCTGAACTCACAGTTGTTTGCCATTTCAATAAACCACATTACTCTCATGCTAACATTTCTGTCAGGGGCTTGCTGCAATGTTCTAATGAAACACAATGGAAGCTCATGGAACAACACCTCGTTTTCCATTTTGGCACTTCAGCGTCAAGGTCTCCATATTGAATTTAATAACTTCAGTAAATGATTACATTATGTCTGTTCTTCATTTTGCTTACATTTTCTGCCTTCCTCCCAATGGTGCATTGTATTTGTGTTTTGTTTACTTTGGACTTAGTAGAAAGGACCAATTCTCTCCATTTCATACCTTAATTTACACCCTTGCTACATCTTTTTTTTTTCCCTTTCATCATTAATACCAGCCCCTTTGTCTTTTACACTGCATGACAGTATCATCTGTCTCTTCCTTCTCCATTTGAAACCATCTGCCCTTTTTTTTACATTTACGTGGGACATGGGCAGCACCATCTGGCCAGCATTTATTGCCCACCCTGAGTTGCCCTTTGAGAAGCTGGTGGTGAGCTGCCTTCTTGAACTGCTGCAGTCTTAATCCTCCTTTGCCGCTTTCAAAAATATCAATAAGAACCTATTTTCAGTTCTAACGAAGAGCAATATCAGGCTCAAAACATTCGCTCCTTCCTTCTACAGATGCTGCTAACCTACTGAGTTTCTCCAGCATTTTGTGTTTGCTTCCCCTTTCACTTTTTCTTATACAGTCTTTTTCATCTCATCACTCTCAAACCCACTCACCGTTGAGTGATAGAAGATAAAAGGTAACTGCAGATGCTGGAGAATCCGAGATAACAAGCATGGGGCTGGATGAACACAGCAGGTCAAGCAGCATCATAGGAGCAGGAAAACTTGACGTTTCGGGCCTAAACCCTTCATCAGAAATGGTC
>JAHRHZ010000076.1:3081085-3112582 GCA_024137785.1 Ginglymostoma cirratum
TTATCTCAGATTCTCCAGCATCTGCAGTTCCTACTATCTCTAAATGGTTGATGTGTCAGTGGGGGAGTATTTCAATCAGTGACCATGCTGATCTCAGGCTTAGCACCCAACATGTAACCAGCTGTTCCTGATGTTTACACCATCAACCTGGTCAAACCTCTCTTCATTAAGGAAGGTTGCGTGCTCCTACTGCAAACAGGTCACTCATACAGGTCATCATTTCTGATGAAGGGTTTAGGCCTGAAACGTCAAGTTTTCCTGGTCCTATGATGCTGCTTGACCTGCTGTGTTCATCCAGCCCCATGCTTGTTATCACCGTTGAGTGATACCAACCTTTCATTACCTCTCCACTTATTTATCCATCATTGACAGTTCACCCAAAAAGCATCTCATCAATTAGGTTAGGGATCTTAATAAGCCTGCATCCACTTTTACTAAAACTACAAAGGTATAAGTGGAAGGAAACACAAGTTGAAGAAAGTATAATTTGCCAATATATGCCTGTGGATTTTTGGCAAAATGTTCCATTTGCTTTTTGATCTCATGCTGTGTAAAATGTATTGGTAAACACTAGTTTTGCATCTTATTCATCATTCCATCCCGAAGACCAACTCATCCTTTCAGTGAGGTCATGATGAAAGATCCATTGGAGACATTGTTACATTTGTGCTGGTGCTAGGAGTAGGAATGATCTGCAAAAATTCTTTTGTTACACGTCTCACACTGAGGAAACATTTGTGACATTAGGCTCTTTGAACAAGACTTACAAGTGGCTGGTCTGGCAATAAATGCCCCAATTTCATTCTCCTCATCTGAGCTCTCATCATCAAAAGCTGGTGAAAATTCTGCTCATCTGAAAATCTCTTCCTTTTGCATGTAATGATTTTGGCTCTAGGTAGTCATCTTCTTCTTCTGATTTACTGTCAGACACATCCAAAGATCATCCCCTTCTCACCTTGTCAATTGGAAATCCGCAAAGGTTGAAATAAATCTCAGCCTGCATAAATGCCAGAAGAACCCAGAGAGCAGCGATGAATCAATGGCTAATTTGTCAGTTTGGGACAAACACAGATTTAAATATCCACTTAAATTGCTGATCAGACCCATATCTGTTTCCCTGGTCTGATTCCAGAACCTAGGAAAGATTTGTAATCAACTTAAAAACAAATTAAATGTATGTCATGAAAGTTTCTTGAGAAATGTCTATTACACCTGTGCCCATCTGCATTCAATTAGGAAATCCTTGGGTTTTCTCTCTGAGTGAGACAGGAATTGAATGTGTTGTGTTCCTGCTTTGAAAATAAGTGATCATCACGCCCTGACCACCCCAACCCAATCAACTGCAGGGGACTGAAATTGTTACTATAGAGCCAGTTAGAACATGTTGAAGATGTAAATAAATGTGTTCGGACAGTTTATATGAATGCATTGACATTGCATCAAAATGGAACTGGAGAGCTTTGAAGCACCAAAGCAATAATTGTGGATGTAAAATAAACTCTCAACAACAGCAATGTACTGTAAATAAGTTGGTGGTTGAATGCAATATATATCATTGAAACAAGAGCAGATGATTCTAGTCTCCAAATTCTCTCCCTGCAGAGAATTTTCCTGTCTTACCCAATCCAAACTTAAAGTGAAATTGGAATGGATCCACAAAAGGAATGATGGCAAAAACAAAAAAAATGGCGAATATAAATCTCCTGTACATCCACCAATCAACTCAAGTAAGCCAGTTAGAGATCTCTCGCCAACTCGTTCAAACAAACAATAACACTGGCATTTACCTGACAAAGTGAAGAATGGCCCACCTGTGTTTTGTATATGAAATGAATGACAATTCCAATCTGATTAATTCCATCCGTCAGTGACTACTTATAAATCAGGAATTTGAGGGAAGAGGACTTTAACTGTGCAAGCAACACTTAACTTAGCAACAACCTGCTCGCTTATGTTCTGTTCGGGTTTGACTAGGACAATTTGTTTCAAAACCTTACTACAGCCTTGGCAGGAACATGGACAAAAGAACTGAATTCTGGAATTGAGATGACAGCACCTGTCCTGAATGTAAAGGTAAAATTAGGTTCAGTCAGGCATTAAGGAGCCCTGGCAAAATTGAAATCAATGGGACTCTTTTGTTTATTTTAGATTCATGGGATTAGGCTTTGTTGCCTGGGTAAGCATTATTGCCCATCTTTAATTGCCCTTGAGAGGTGGTAGTGGTCTGTCTCCTTGAACAAACTGGAGTCCACTTGCTGTAGATAAGTCCACAACAAGGTTAGGGAAGGTGTTCCAGGATCTTGCCCCAGAGACAGTAATTTATCTATTTCAGGATAATGAGTGGTTTGGAGGGAAGCTTACAGGCGCTGGTGTTCCCACATATCTACTGACCTTGTCCTTCCAGATGGTAGGGGGTTTGGTTTGCATGGTCTACTATGGAAGCTTGATGAATTTCTGCAGTGCATCTTGTAGGTGGTACACACCAGCGCTACTGTGCCTCAGCGCTGGAAGGAGTGAATATTTGTGGTGTGGCATTAATAGAGTGGCTCCTGCATCTCAGATAGTGCAAAGCTGCTTTACTGTTGTTAGAACTGCATTAATCAAGGTGGGGAATATTCCATTACACTCCTGGCTTGTGCCTTGTAGATGGATGATGGACATGTTTTGGACAGTCAGGAAGGATCCATAACCCCTGCCCTGTATCTATATGGCTATTCAAGATCAGTTTCTAGTCAATGATCTCACCCAGGATGTTCAGAGTGTGAGAGAGTGAGTACAGGAGAAATATTTGCTGCAGTCATGTGAATCACAAGAGACATCAATTGTGGTTTTGGAGGTCAATAATCTCCCCTTCAGAACACGTCAGGACATTGTCTGAGTCCCATTCGTTTTCAGTTGCTACATCAATTGTCTTTCCTGTGTTCATTATGAAACAGGATTTCCACCAGCAGATGCAATAGTAAGGGACAGCTTGAGCAGTCAAATGGACTCTCATTGAAAAAAAGCATTTTTAGTAGAAAGTGGAATGATAGGAAGACACATCAGATCGACAAATGATTCCTCAGGCCAGTGTCACACATAAGCTTCATTCCATGTTTATCCTTATATTCTCGTTGGAATGACCTGATGCTGGTGTGCTAAAAAAAATCCTCATTTCTTGGTCTTTGAACATCCATGTTTTCAGATTTCATTTTACATTTATGTCAGAAGTGGGAATATTCCCTGATAATTGCACAGTACTTAGTTCTATTTACAACTCATCAGACAATGAAACAATATGTGTCTGAATATGGAGAAACTTGGACAATATGTAATTTTGAGATGTTAAGTGGCAAGTAACATTCATACTGCCAAATCATCATCACTTCCAACAAGACAAAAATCGAAACACCTAGAGATAATAGGTACTGCAGATGCTGGAGAATCCGAGATAACAAGCATGGGGCTGGATGAACACAGCAGGTCAAGCAGCATCATAGGAGCAGGAAAGCTTGACGGTTCGGGCCTAGACGCTTCATCAGAAATGGGGGAGGGGAAGAGGGTTCTGAAATAAATAGGGAGAGAGGGGGAGGCGGATAGAGGATGGATAGAGGAGAGGATAGGTGGAGAGGAGGCAGACAAGTCGAAGAGGTGGGGATGGAGCCAGTAAAGGTGAGTGTAGGTGGGGGGGTAGGGAGGAGATAGGTCAGTCCAGGGAGGACGGACAGGTCAAGGGGGCTGGATGATGTTAGTAGATAGGAGATGGGGGTGGGGCTTGAGGTGGGAGGAGGGGATAGGTGAGAGGAAAAACAGGTTAGGGAGGTGGAGATGAGCTGGGCTGGTTTAAACACCTACACCACTTGACATTCAGGGCATTATCATCACTAAATTTCCCCAACATCAGTTTCCTGGAGGTCACCATCAGCCAAATGTTTAACTGAACCAGCCACATAAATACTTGATTGAATTTTACTAGCCTCTGACTGTTATGGGCACTGGTAAGACAGTTGGCCAATTATTGAAAGAATAAAAAAGTGAGATTCTCAAAGTTGAACAGTCTGATTTTCCACTTAAGCTTTCAATAGCTGAATGAAACCCTTGCTAGTGGTGAATAGCTGGCTATTTTCACAGGTACTAGTGAGGAACTCGATGGTGTTGATTCCCAATTTGAAAGTCAGATGTATTACCTAGTGACGGTACCTTCCAGCATCTTCTCTGGGCATATAATCTTAGTCAGTTTTCTCAACATCTCATGACACATTCAATAGGCAGTGACCGTCTGCACACTACCTTGTCACAGATTTGTAATGACAAAGCACCAACTTCACCACATCATCATGACTCATCCCAGGCTAACTTATCAAATAGTTCAGCACTTCAGTATCTCACCATAGAACTCACTGATGGCTGAGATAGTCGGATTTCTGCCAGGTCACTTTGTACCCATGGACAAGCAACCACCTCAGGCATCAGGGCAGCTTGTATAAGGTGGTTGGTCACTTGCTGTCTTCGTGCTTACTCACTTTGCATTCACCTTGATGATCACAGCATCGTTGCTTTGCTTTTCCTTTATTGCAGGTAGAAAGTCAGGCAGCTTGTCGTGTTTGCCAGCACTGAACAGTCAATGGGTTGGACATTCTACAGAACCATGCCATGTCAATGTCATACCTGTAGTATCTACCTTCAGATATGCAGTAAACATATCACAGATGCTTAAACCAACTGGCCCTGTCAGAAAGTCGACACTATCTGAATGCTTCGACTGGTCAAATGGGACGATCGTCTGTCAGGTTCATTCTCAGTTAGGAATAGTGGTGAGATGGCCTGAGTAAATGAATAGTTGCACAGAATTTCAATACACTATTTTGATAAAATCAGATATGTTTTTTTTCATCATAGTTTGCATTTGGGTACTGTTTCAGGTTTCATATAAGTAGATTATTGTAGTTCAGATCAAATATTATGGGTCTCTCAATTTTAATAATTCTGGAGAGATAGGAAGGTGTCATGGAACAATATATCTGCCACCATACATGTTTAACATGGCATTAGTATTCATATCGTTTCACATTTCATCTGTGCTTTGTAATTATACCAATCAAACATAATTACCAACAGTTTCTATTTATATGACTGGGGACAAAACAGATTTCTACATATGACAGTAGGCAATCTTACAATTGAAATCCAATTATTTTACAATTACACTACCTCTAATTAGAGGAGGGAAAAGTGCTGGAATATATGAGAATGCATTTCTGCAGACAGCATCATTGAATGTCTCCCAAATGCATAAGATAATGGAAGTATCAGCACCAGGAGAATTTGCTCAATATTTTTAAATATTAATATATCTGAGAAAACAAAGAAATAATAAGTTTCAAATAAGCGCCTACTTTCTTTTCAGAATTAAGAGTTAACTGAAAATATCCACATATTTCTGAATAAATTATATATGATAAAAACAGTCAAAATTGCTGATCTTGTTCAATCTAAAGTGTGTAACGTAGCTTAAATGTAAATAATTAGTATCTACTACATATAATAGAAATTACGTGCATGTTACATTTTTTTATTGAAGCTTTGACATGTAAGGTATGCTTTCTCCAACCTAATATTGTCTGTATTTGTGGGAAATTCCTTGCAAAGTGAAACAAGAAATGAAGAGAAATGTATAACATTCTACAACAGGAGAACATTGAATTTTTCTTTACTCTGTTGTCTCCTACACTCATACTCAACGTGAATATCAAGGTTTTAACAAATGGCAAGTGACGATGGAGGTTTTTTGAGCCACACTGGAACCTGATGGTCAAAGAAGGTGGGTACATAATGGTGCCAAAACATTGAAGTATCAACTAGTAAATCCTGCCATGGCAATGCTAGGTGATAAGAGGATGAGTGATTGATGGTCATCCATGTGATGAAAAGAAATGGGGACCTCTGCCAACATTATCCATAGCTCCAGCTAGAATGCAAATCAAGTTGTATGTTGCCATAGAAACTTGGACACTTTGAGGGCCCAGTTGCATCAATTGGTTGGATGGCCAATGTGGATCAGATTGTTGCTGATAGCATGGGCGGGCAACCCAATCCTTCTAGCTGGGATAAATGCATGACATGTACCTAGTTCTGAGGAAGGGTCACCAGACCCAAAACGTTAACTCTGCTTTCTCCTCCACAGATGCTGCCAGACCTGCTGAGCTTTTCCAGCAACTGTGTTTTTGACCTGTACCTTTATCCTACTTATGGTGGAGGTTGTGGCACTGTGGGTCAGACTTTCATCTGGGCAGTGTACCCAAGAAAAAGCAAAACTGACTATAGTTTAAAAGTACACCATTCTAATTTTATTGGAAACCTATTATGCAGCCTGATTGATATTACGACTGATCAATTTCTCTGTTAGAAAGTGTGGATACTAAAGTGCTTTAATAACCATGAGCTTTCAAGAAGTGAAATTCTTTCCTGATTATTCTCACACTTCAGCATTGAATTGGGCACTAACTCGAGATCAAGGCTATAATTAGATGACTAATGTAGCAGTAGTGCAAAGTAAAACCAATTCATTATTACACTGCAACCGTGAAGTGAATGCAGAGTTACAAGTGCTAAAAAGTGCCTATATTGTCTATTATTGAACTAAAAGAAGATTGCAACTTTTTTTGAAATAATTGAGAGCTTTGATCCAACAATACGACTCCAAGCTTCTTTTTTGCATAGATCCTTCAAATGATCTGTTTATTTTGAATACACACTGCTGCTAGGACCATCGCAACCCTTGGCAATATTTCTGGAATGCCAATGTTATCTTCAGGTCAACTTAATCAGCTTTGAAGATTGATTGGACTTTAATTACATGCATATGTTTATTTTTTTTAATATTGGCACACTCCTGTAAATATATCACAGGCAACTAGGCATCAAAAGAGCAAAGCAGTAATTACTAGCTGATAGAAGCAGTTTTGTCAGGGGTTTTCAATCCTCATAAGTGAAACAAATGTCAATAAATGTCATAATTAGTCTAACTGCAGTGTCAAAGTCAACGAGAGGTTTGGGGAATATCTCCCCCACAGATGGTTCAGAATAGGGGAATAATTTGGAAAACTGACCATCAAAGGTTTCCGCTGCAGGGCGGAAGAAAGTGAAATTAGGTGCAGGAGATTCTTTAGCCATAAGCTAAAGTGGATAAGTATAAAATAAAAAATAACATGACTTGGATAAGGATGGCCTTGAGAAAAATACAGGCATACTGGATCAAAAGACAATCTGAGCTGTGGGTTAGAGTAATAGCAACAGTAAATAACTTGAGCAGACAGCCTTTCAGCCAATTGCAAACATGTGAGTTGCCACAAAGCAGAACAAGTGGACAAGCTGAAATTGAAGGAGAGAAAGTACCCAAAAATTGTAGTCCATTTTGATATCAATAATGCAGACAGAATTTAGTTTCAGCTGTAACAGAGAGAGTTTTTGGTGCTAATAACTGAACTGATGAACAAGAACTCAAAAGTGGCAATTCCCCGTTGCTTTCTGTGCAAAGTGTGGGCAGATTCGAAAGAAGGCAATTAGAAAAGGTTAATGTTTGACTAAGGCTGCTGCAGGAGAGACAGGTTCATTGTT
This sequence comes from Ginglymostoma cirratum, assembly GCA_024137785.1. Lineage (NCBI taxonomy): Eukaryota > Metazoa > Chordata > Chondrichthyes > Orectolobiformes > Ginglymostomatidae > Ginglymostoma > Ginglymostoma cirratum. The sequence goes on from JAHRHZ010000076.1 coordinate 3,088,682, forward strand.
GGGGTGTTAGGTTATTCGGGAATAGGAGACGGCTATAATAATAAGGACAGTCATTATCTGAACGAAACACCTCTATGTCCTTGGAGAGAAGGAAAATAAAGTAATTGAGGAGCATTTAAACGAACATGGCAGAAGTTGAAAAAGGGCTATCGTTGAGACAGGTGAAGCAGAGCAAGATTAATAAAGCTGGGTGAAAAGAAGCCAGAAGCTGAGCTAAAATAAATAGGAATAAAATTCTACGAGAGAAGAAAGGCTAAGGAGGACGCTTTGAGATAGTGAGAGGTAAAGATGCTGGGAAAGATTTTGACTTCAGGCAGATTTGGGGTAGGTGACCAGTGGTGAATTCAAGCTGCTCATTGAAGTTATCAGTCTGAAGCCTGAGCTATTTTAATAATCCAGCCTTACATAAATGTAATTGCCAGTGGTGGGTGAGTAGCTGACTTCTTTGGAGCGCATGGGTTCTGATGGGTACAGTTAAAGTAGACCTGCATCAATTAATGCAGGTGAGTCTCTTTTAGCTGTCCTGAAGCTAATTTTCTGAGGATCAAGCTGTGACATATTCTGAAACTCTGTGAATCTGTAGCAACAAAACAGACTGATACTCTTGCCCGTCAGGTGACAGGAGACAGACTTTGCAGCAGGCCTGGAGGAAGAGACTGCCAAAGTGGCAATAGTTATGGGGGACGCAATTGTAAAGGGAATAGGCAGGCATTTCTGTGGCCGCAAACGAGAATCCAGGATGGTTCGTTGCCTCCCTGGTGCTAGGTGAAGGATGTCTTTGAGTGGGTACAGGACATTGTGGAGGAGGAGGACGAACAGCCATTAGTCATGGTACACATTGGTACAAACAACATAGGTAAAATAAAAAGGGATCAGGTTCTAAAAGCAGAATACAGGGAGCTAGGAATAAAGTTAAGAAATTGGACCTCAGGTAGTGATCGCAGGATTACTACCGGTGCCACATGCTAGTCAGTGGAAATGACAGGATATATTGGATGAATACGTGGTGAAAGATGGAATCACAGGAAGGGTCTCAGATTCCTGGGACACTGGGACTGGTTCTGGAGGAGGTGGGACCTGTACAAACTGGATGAATTACACCCGGGCAGGACTGGGACTGATGTCCTTGGGGGAGTGTTTGCTAGGACAGTGGGGAAGGGTTTAAACTAATATGCCAGGGGGATGGGAACCTATGTAAGGAGTCAGGGAAGGAGGGAGCAAGGACAAAAATCAAAGATAGAAAAGGGAATAAGAAAATTGATAGGCAGAGAAACTAAGGACAAAATTCTAACTGGGCTACTGAGAAAAATAAGAGTGAGACAAACAATGTTAAAAAGACAAGCTTAAAGGCTTTGTGCCTTAATGCACGGAGCATTTGTAATAAAGTGGATGAACTAATTGCACAGATAGATGTAAACAGGTACGATATATTTGGGATTAGGAGACATTACTGCAGGGTGACCAGGGATGGGAACTGAATGTCCCAGGGTATTCGGTATTTAGGAAGGACAGGCAAAAGGAAAAAGTGGTGGAGTCGCATTGCTGGTTAAAGAGGAAATTAACACAATAATGAGAAAGGATATTAGCTCTGAAAATGTGGAGTCTGTATGGGCAGAGTTGAGAAATACCAAGGGGCAAAAAAAATTAGGGTTGTCATATTTAGGCCCCCAAACTACAAAGATGTTGGGAATCGCATTAAACAGGAAATTAGAGATGAATGTGATAAGGAAATATCAGTGATCATTGGTGATTTTAATCTGCACACTGCTTGGGCAAATCAAATTAGCCACAATGTCGTAGGGGAGGAATCTGTGGAGTGTATATGGGATGGTTTTCTTGACCAATATGTGGAAGAGAGCAGGCCATCTTAGACTGGGCACTGTGCAATGAGAAGGGAATTGTTGCTCATCTCGCTGTGCGATAACCCTTGGGGATGAGTGATCATAATATGATAGAATTTTTTTTATCAAGATGGAGAGTGAGGTAGTTGATCTACAGAGAGTAGAGTGTTGAATCCTAATAAAGAAAACCGTGAAGCTATGGGGCATGAGTTGGTCTTGATAGATTGGGGAGAGTTACTTAAAGGGAGGATAGTAAATAGACAATGGCAAACATTCACGGAACGCATGGGTGAACAGCAACAACTGTTTATTCCTGTCAGGTGAAAAAGCAAAATATGTAAGAGGGCCAATCCATGGCTTACAAAGGAAATCAGAGATAGTATCTGATCCAAGGAAGAAGCATACAGATTGGCCAAGAAAAATAATATGATTGAGGATTGGAAGCAGTTTAGAATTCAGCAAAGAATGGCCAAGGGATTGATTAAGAAGGGGAAAATAGTGTACAAAAGTAAGTTAGCAGGGAACGTAACGATTGACACTAAGAGTGTCTATAGGTCCATGAAGAGAAAGAGATTGGTGAAGACAAATGTACGTCCCCGACAGACAGCAATGGGGAATTGTATAATAGGGGACAAAGAAATGGCTGAGCAACTGAATACATACTTTGGTTCTGTCGTCACAAAAGAGGACACAAATCAGATACCAGAAATGTTGGAGAATGCATGATTTAGAGAGAGGGAAGAATTGAGGGAGATCAATGTTCGTAGAGAAATGGTGCTGGGAAAATTGATGGGATTGAAGGCAGATAAATCCCCAGGGCTTGATAATCTATATCCCAGAGTACTTAAGGAAGTGGGTTTAGAAATAGTGGATGCATTTTTTGTCATCTTCCAGGGTTTTTTTAGATTCTGGAACAGTCCCTGCAGATTGGAGGGTAGCTAACATCACTCCAATATTCAAAAAGGGAGATAGAGACAATACAGGGAATGATAGACCAGGAAGCCTAACTTCGGAAGTGGAGAAAATTTTCAAATCCATTATTAAGGACTTTATAGTGGAGCATTTAGAAAGTAGTGGCAGGATCAGACAGAGTCGGCATGAAGGAGAAATCATGGTTGACAAATCTGTTGGAATTCTCTGAAATTGTAACGAGCATAGTTGACAAAGGAGAGCTAGTCAATGTGGTATATTTCAAATTTCAGAAAGCGTTTGACAAAGTCCCACGAAAGAGGTTATTGTGCAAGATTAAAGTGCATGGTTTTTGGGAGAAGTGTATTGAGGTGGATAGAAAACTGGTTGGCAGAGAGGAAACAGTGAGTAGGAATTAATGGGTCATTTTCAAGTTGGTAGGCATTAACTAGTGGGGTGCCACATGGTTCGGTGCTGGGACCCCAGCTATTCACAATATGTATTAATGATTTGGATGAGGGAACAAAATGTAACATCTCAAAACCAGCCCAGCTCATCTCCACTTCCCTAACCTGTTTTTCCTCTCACCTGTCCCCTCCTCCCACCTCAAGCCCCACCCCCATCTCCTATCTACTAACATCATCCAGCCCCCTTGACCTGTCCGTCCTCCCTGGACTGACTTATCTCCTCCCCACCCCCCTACCTACACTCACCTTTACTGGCTCCATCCCCACCTCTTCGACTTGTCTGCCTCCTCTCCACCTATCCTCTCCTCTATCCATCCTCTATCCACCTCCCCCTCTCTCCCTATTTATTTCAGAACCCTCTTCCCCTCCCCCATTTCTGATGAAGGGTCCAGGCCCGAAACGTCAAGCTTTCCTGCTCCTATGATGCTGCTTGACCTGCTGTGTTCATCCAGCCCCACACCTTGTTATCTGGGTGAGAAGGTGAACTGTTACAAGGATGCAAAGATCCTTCAGCATGATCTGGAGAGTTTGGATGAGTGGGTAAATCAATGGCAGATGCAGTATAATTTGGATAAATGTGAGGTTATTCACTTTGGAAGCAAAAACAAGAAGGCAGATTACTACCTGAATGGCTGTAAATTGGGAGAGAGAGGAGTGTGCAGCGAGACCTGGGTGTCCTTATGCACCAGTCACTGAAAGTAAGCATGCAGGTGCAGCAGGTAAAGAAGGTAAATGGTATGTTGGCCTTGATTACAAGATGTTTCGAGTACGGGAGCAGGGATGTGTTGTTGTAGTTGTGCAGGGCTTTGGTGAAGCCACACCTAGAATATTGAGTGCAGTTTTCATCTCCTTTTCTAAGGAAGGATGATCTTTCTCTCAAGGGAGTGCAGGGAAGGTTTACCAGGCTGATTCCAGGGATGGTGAGACTGAGTTAGCACAGGGGCTGCATTACATTTTCACAATTTACCTGGTTTTGTCATCGCTGTTCCGCTGAATACACTTTCCATACTGGTCTTCCAATGTGTCTTGTCTTCACCACAACCTCCAATTGCTTTCTGCAATTCTCCTCTCACTATTTCCACTTGCTGGCAGACACACAATTTCGTTCCCTTTGTCCTTATCTTTCATCCAATATGCCTCCAATTTGAAGAGATCATCCTCCATCATTCACTATTGCACAGGAACCAGGCCCTTTGTGACATCTTGGTCCACTCTTCAAATCCCACCAAACCACTTTCCCTTCTCGTGAAACCTTCTCGTGAGGGTAGAGGAGATGCAAAATCTGCCATTTACTCCTGCCCTTTCACTAACAGCAGTGCTAAACACTACTTCTAGTTAAAACAGTGATTGACATCTTCTTTTCACTGAGTGTACGCTATTCACTGCCTACAGTGCAGTCTCCTTTGTTAGTTAATTGTTTTGAAAAACACCTCCATTTAACCAATAAGCAGTAGCCTTGCACCATTATTCCGTTTATCATTGGTGTCAGACACGGCTCAGTTGGTGGCACACTCATGTCTGAACCATTAATTGTGGACTCAAGTCACACTTCTGCACAAGAATAAAATCTGTCATTAAGTGCAATCCTCAAGGCACCCAGTACTTCCAGCCACAAAAGAAAACACAACAGGGCAGTGAGATTAATCAGCAACAAAAGAATCAGAAATTGAGCACAGCACAGGAAGAGGCCATTTGACCTGTTTTGCCTATTTCGATTCTCTGGTAAAAGTAAATCACCTCGGTCCACTCAAATGTCTATTCCCTGTTGGCCTGTAAATTATGTTGCTTCAGATAATTGTACAACTCTCTTTGGAAGGCTATGATTAGGTCTACTTCTACCATACTTTTGGGCAAAACATTCCAGATTCTAACCACTTACCGACTAACAACTGAAAGTTGTTGATGATCACTTTCCATTGTGTTTAGTGAGGATTTATTTCTGCTGTTTAATGCTCAGTTATGCAAGGTTAACAGAGGGAGTTATCTAGAGCAGTGGTGTCCAAAATAGCATTGTTGACTTCAAATCATCATTACTTATCAACAGATATCATCTATTGCCTGCCCAGCATAAATCTATAGATGACTCCTTATACTTAGACTAACACACTCAGTAAGATGGCATTTGGAATGGCCTCACCAGCAATAACTAAAGACACAGGCTCTGCAAATCCCTGCTTCACAACTATGTATCAGACAATAATTGTGTTTATATACAGCAGTTAATTAGGTATCAGAAAATAACACGACAAGTCAATCAAGACGAGGTTCAAATGCCACAACTAAGTTTTGGGATCAAGCAACCACAAACCCAGAATTAGACGTTCTAAATTGACCCACAGCTGGAGAAATCAGGCCGGACAGAAAATTGACCAAACTAAACTAAACAGCAGCCAATAGCGTTCGGCAACAGAAAAAAGTGGAAACCAAGTTCAAAGAAGATCAAGGGGAACCAATTACAACCGGCCCAAAGGTTGGGTACTGGAGCAGTATTGATCAGACCTTCTGGCACCTGTCCTCGGCACAGCAACAATGATGGCCCATTGGATGCTCATGACTCCGTTGGCCAAAGGCCACAGAACATTCTAGAAGGCCTGTGGTGAGGGAGGGGTAAAAACACTCACCTGGATGCCACCCACTCAGCAAAAACCTGCAGCAAGACTTGTGGCAGAAGGCAGTGCAGCAACACAAAAAGACCCAGGAGAAGATCTACCCTGACCTGGGAGATCCACTGTCATGGAAGGCAGACATCCCTATGTTGGACAGAAAGACAATTCCAATGGCCCAAACACATGGATTGTTGTGGGTAATATCCTTTCACAGATGGATAGTGCTAGACAAAGAGTGAATATTGTTGGAATTTGGGAAACGTTCACGTGATGATTTTAATAAGGGATATTTTGATAATAAAATCAAGTTGAACTGTGAACTGTGTGTCCCTTTGTCGTCCTTACCACCAAGAGTGCTTCGGTAAAGTGTTTTATTACATAACCGTTCAAAATGTCCAAAGCATAGATAACAGTTTAATATTACAACCAAGATACCGTTACTGATTGACCATCAGTTTGAAGTCCATCAAATTGCTATAATTTGGTAAAAGAAAATTAAATTCTCTTTCCAGTGCCATGGAACAATATGATAACTTTCAGAGAACATTATACTCAATATGTCCAGAAAAGACAAGCCACGTAATTCTTCCTTTCAAGTTACATTTAATTAAAACATAATTAAATGATTGCCAAAAGATTGATAATTTAAGAACTTTATTTTGGGAAGGAAACAGAAACATTATTTACTTACCATATTGTTGGTGGCTCTGATCCTTCAATTTCTAAGTAATCATATTTTTCTTCAAGCTGAAAATCTGTAAAAATGAGTGAGATAGTGTCGCCAAGCTCAGCTGCAATAGTCCAGGTGCAGTCTGCATTGTTATAATATTCACCGGGAAAGTTTGGCGTGGAAATAATGCCACTGGATCCTTGCAGGGTTCCACCACAGCCATCTTCAACTGGATAGGAAATGAAATTATTTTGTTAATTTACATTTCTACCACACACAGCAGCAACAGCATGCATTTATGTAGTGCCTTTAACACAGTAAAATATCTTAATTTAACTTACAAGAGTGTGAACTGACTATCAAGTTTAAAATAAGCCACAAAAGGAAGTGCAGTACAGTGGAGTAAAAGCTTGAAGTGTCTTCAAGGAAGAAACAGAAGTAGAGATATTTAAGAAGAGAAATCATAAAGTTAGGACCACAACTAAAGATATGGCTGCCAACACTGGGGCTAAGGGGAAAGGGTTTGAAGACTGGGGAGGAATGTTGAAGAGTTAATTCCTGGAATGCCACTATAAGTTGTCATGCCACAAATCTTTTCCCCTTTCTGTGGGTTTTTCATAGAATCATAGAATCCCTACAGTGTGGAAAAAGGTCAGCCTTACAAGTCCACACCACCCCTCTGAAGAGAATCCCACCCAGACCCATTCCCCTACCCCTGCATTTTCCCATGTTTAACCCACATAACCTAAACATCCCTCGGCACGATGGACAATTTAGCATGGTCAATCCACTAGCCTGCACATCTTTGGATTGTGGGAGGAAACGGGAGCACCCAGAGGAACCCACACAGATACAGGGAGAATGCGTAAACTCCTCACAGACAGTCACCTGAGGGTGGAATCAAACCCAGGTCCCTGGTGCTGTGAGGCAGCACTGCAAACCACTGAGCCATTTTGCTACCTTAAAGGAAGGAATAGTGTTCTAAATTGTTTATTTTTCAAATACAAGTCATTGACTGCCCACTGCAATATCTTTTAATTTAGTTTCCCAATGTAATCTTCGCCAAAACACTTCTCAAGAAATACGTAGTTTGCTTTGCTTGTACTTAAGACCTTAGCTTTAGACTTAAAATTTTCTTGCAGAAGCAGAGAGAATGGTTTAGCTACTAAATTAATAATTAAGAATGCACTCAACTTCGTAATATAGGAGGAGGTAACACTGGTAATGGAGGAGATACAAATAGATAAATGGAGCTATTTAAAGTGAAAGCAGTATGAAGTAGAAAAGTAAGCCAGTTCAGATGAGATGCATCCTAATTTTCTGAAGGATGTAAGGATGGACACAATTTTTCAATGTTCCTTAGGTAAGAAGGCTGAGCTGGAGGATAGTGTTGAACTGTATGCAACTAATAATAAATTAATCTTGCAAAAGTGGCAGGCAAATTTTGTGCAAATACGGGAAAAAAATCAAGTGCACTTGGAAATGTATGGACAGCTGATGAAGGAATATTTGGAGTTGATGATGGCAGTGCAGTTGATGTGATTTTATATAGAAGTTTGGAAAACATTTCGGAATACACTAAATAGTAAACATGTTAACAAAGCTGAAGTCCAGTATAAATGGCAGTTCATATCTAAATTTGGAAAGGGGCAGAAAATAACAGGCAATGGTGAACAATTATTTGTTGGACTATGGGGAGCTGTGCAATTGTGTTTCTTGGGGTCTGTGGTGAGACAATTGTTTATATATACATTAGATACATACAGAGACAGAGAGTTAGACTTGTGTATACAGGGCATAATTTCAAAGCTTGCCATGACACGAATCTTGCCAATGTGATTGATAATATGGGGAATAGCAACAGATTTCAGGATTATGTAGATAGACTGGTAAAACTAAAAGACACATGGCAAATGAAATTTGGTGCAGAATAATACAGAGAATATGGATGAATATTGGTAGGGAGAATGAGAAGAGCCAACCTGAACTAAATGGTCCAGATTTTAAGCAGGTGCGGGAATAAAGGTTTCGAGTGTGTGTACACCAATTTTTGAAGTGGTAAGGCATGTTGAGAAAGCTATCAAAATGAGCACATATTTTTATAGTGTATACCTATAAGGATAAAACTCGGGACAAAACGCTGAACATTTATAAAAGTAAATTGGTTAAGCCCTCAGCAACAATGACCAAGAATTATGATCACTGTCAAATACTCCACTTCAAGAAGGATTAAGGAATTAATGTGGGTGAAGAAGGCATTTATTAGAATTGAATGAGGGACTTGATATGGTGAAAGTAGACCAACAGTTGTCCTCCATAAAGCAAAGACCTTTAAGCAGAGATTTTCTACAAGTGTTCAAAGTTGTGAAACAGAAACAAATTGATGGTGAAACTCAACAGGTCTGGCAGCATCTGTGGGAAGGAAGCAGAGTTAACGTTCTGAGTCCAGTGACACTTCATCGGAAGTCAAAGCATTAATCCTGTTTTCTTCCAACAAATGCTGCCAAACCTGTTGATTTTCTCCAGTAATTTCTGTTTTGTTTCAAATCTGCAGCACCCACAGTTCTTTTTATTTTGTTCAATCATTTTCATTAAGTAATTACAGAGAATTTGGCTCCAGTAGCAGAAGGGTCAGTAATGAGATGACACAGATTTAAGTGAGTGGCAGACGAATCATAAGATCATGAGACAGCGGAGCAGAAATTAGGCCATTCAGCCATTCAAGTATGCTCTTTCAATCATGGCTGATAAGTTTCTCAACCCCGTTCTCCTGATTTCTCCCCGTAACCCTTGATCCCGTTGACAATCGAGAATCTATATATCTCTGTCTTAAAATATATTCAATGACCTGGCCTCCACGGCCTTCTGTGACAATGAATTCCATAGATTCACCACTCCCTGGCTGAAGAAGTTTCTCCTTATCTCTGTTCTAAAAGGTTTTCCCTTTACTCTAAGGCTGTGCCCTTGGGTCCTAGTCTCTCCTACCAATGGAAACATCTTCCCAACATCCACTGTGTTCAGGCCATTCAGTATTCTGTAAATTTCGATTAGATCCTCCATCATTTTTCCAAACGCCTTTGAGTATAGACCCAGAGTCCTCAAACATTCCTCATATGTTAAGCTTTTCATTTCTGCAACCATTCTCATGAATGCCCTCTGAACCGACACTCAGTCCAGTACATCTTACCTGAGGTATGGGGCCCAAAACTGTACACAATACTCCAAACGTGGCCTGACCAGAGCCTTACAGAGCCTCAGAAGTACAGCACTGCTTTTATATTCAAGTCCTTTCAAAATAAATGCCAAAGTCACATTTGCCTTCCTAACTACTGACTCAACCTGCAAGTTTACCTTGAGAGAATCCTGGACTAAAACTCTCAAGTCTCTTTGCACTTCAGAGTTCTGAATTTTCTCCCCATTTAGAAAATAGCCCATGCTTTTGGTCTTCCTACCAAAGTACATGACTTCACACTTTCCCACATTGTACTCCATCTGCCACTTCTTTGCCCACTCTCCTGACCTGTCCAAATACTTCTGCAGCCTCCCCACATCCTCAATACTACCGGTCCCTCCACCTATCTCTGCATCATCTGCAAACTTAGCCAGAATGCCCTCAGCTCCTTCATCTAGATCATTAATGTATAAACTGAATCAGTGATGGCACGAAAAAGTCAGAAGTTATGCAACACACTGCAATGATCCTGTCTGTAGCAACAGATGTTATATTGGTCATACTCAATTTACCAAAGCAAGAGATAAACTCTCAAGCTGTTTACTTTCATTTCGTAGTGAAATACAAACTACAGTCTGCTCCCTCCACTTCCTAACTAACTCTTCTTACGAGGGAAAAACTGTCATGAAATATCTGCTCCAATGAGCATGAGCTGCATTATGTTAACTCTGGAGCATGTCCTGATTCATTCTTAAATGGATCATAATTTTTAACATTGTCATCTGATTCATTAACAATTTTCAAAAGGAAATTGGATAAATTAAAGATTTATAGGACATTTAGGTAAGATTGGGCACTGGGTCTGTTTCTAAAGCACTTTCAAAGTGCTATCACTGATGCAATGTATCAAATCACCCTAAATGTTATATAATTCCACAATTCTATAATAACTAGCCACGAAACAGTGTTTTATCCTTGAGAATGAATCAAGTTCAGGAATGTATTTAATTAGCATTGAACTGTGATTCAAACTTTGCATATTTATATAATATACATCAACCCATAGAAAAGAAATAGCATTGAAAGAAAAAAATCATCAAAGTACCACATCATACAAGAGTAAAGGATCAATAGTTGTTTTGGTGATGTAAAACCACTACGCTAATCCTATTTCTTATTTTGTGGAGATTTTGCTCTCCTTTGGACTAAAAATCTGACCTTCATTTCGAAAGATGATCTGCTATTAGTGACAAATCATTGATAAAACCAGATAATAATGAGCTATAAGTAAAATTTTAATTCCCCAAGTGAAACCAATAATAAATCTTTATTGTTAAAACATTGAAAGGAGCATATCATCAGAATATAAAATATACCTGCTCTTCATGGTCAGTGCCTCAGTTCCCAACATTTGCTGTCATTGTTATCATAAATCACAACAAAATGAAGCCTGTAACAGAATTTTCTATTTGCATTAATTGCTTACAGAGTTCAGTAGAGACTTTAGATAATCACCGTGAGATAAGATTTCAGAGGTAAATCTGAAATCTTGGCCCAATATATGGTGGATTTGTCTCCAAAGAAAATGCTTTTGTGCAAAAAAAGGCAACTTGCTAAAAAGGTTATTTGTTCCACTTCATTGCATTTGTCAGCTGTAATACTTAATTTTAATCGAGTTCAGCTTGGCTTGGCGAAAAATGAGGAATTGAACAAGGTCAACTTTTCAATCTATGATTATGGCCCATATCTTTTACCTGCGTAAGCACTTCGTAATTTATTTGGTAAGCATCATTATGACACGTGTGAGCCTAATAATTGATTCAGGCCAATTCAAATGGCTGAATTTTCCCAAATGTTAGCTGAGGATCAATCATAAGATGTTTGATGGGATGGGGGGAAAAGGGGGTTCCCTCTGTGAGTCTGGGCAAATCACTCTCAGGCAATCATGCACTCTGCAGGGTGGAAGTTCTCACCAGTGCCAGAAACTTCTGACGTTCACATAACTGGTGATATATTTAACTGCCAGCTGCACACTCTTCTAAACACTACGAGCTTAGATTGAAGTTACCAGCTGGGTCAGAGCCCTATTCATGGTCTGGATGAAAACACAGAAAAACCACAAGTAGTTAATGCTGTATGCACTTGGCAAGGCTCAACATCCTCATCTTGTTTCTGCTAACTCACATTCACCATAACTCTGCCATTGCAATCACCTCCAACCATGGCTCATGGCACCTCTCTCAATCTTTCATGCAGCATCTTCTGACTATGTCTCTCAGCCATCCCATCTACCAAATCCACCATGCCCTCTGTACTTTCTACACCGAACAACATTTTTTAAAAAATGAACAACAGACCGGCTCCTTGACGGACTATAATTCCTCTTCAATGGACTCAAGATGACTCCCTTTAGACTTTCAGACATGGCCATTTGGTATGTTTGCCCTATCAGCTGCTGGCGCACTCTGTAGATATTGACATAGCATGGTGCCATGCATCAATGTGATCACCCCATTTATTGCTCACAATCGTACGTTGCCTGGCTTTCTGTCTGCATTATAAAGAAAAGCAAAGCAGAACCAATAACAGCCTGAAAGTTATGAATGAAACAGAAATATGTTAAAAGAAAGGCAAGGCAAGGCATCCAAGTAAGCACAAAGTGAGTGAGCATTAATAAAACAAGTTAAGAACCTTAAGATGCACCTTGTTCTGATGCAAGACATGACAGTCTATCCCTGTGCACAAAGTAGCCTGGTACTGTAAGATGTCAGTGAGCTCCAAAGTGCAGTAAAGTTAATCTGAGATATGCCAGTGACAATGTGGTGGGACTTCGCACATGTCAACCTCCATGAATGAAACATTGGAGATACAGTGGAATTTCTTCTCCTCTTAGAGTGTGGTCACTGTTTGGAATTGTCTCTTCCAGCAAGCAATTGAGGCTCACACATTGAATAAATTTTATTGCTGAGTGAGACAAATTTTGCTTTGATATGGGAGTCAAGGGTTTTGGCAGCAGACAAATAACAGAAGATCAGGACACATTCAGATCAATGATTATTTTGGTGAATGGCTGATAAGACCCAATGAGCCAAAAGGTTTATGCCACTTCCTAGTTCTTAAGATCTTATTATGACTAAACACTTGCCTGCCTGTCAGACACTGTTCTGTATTTAACAAAATTGTGACATTCCTCTATTGCCCTGAATTTTTTCTTTAGATTTGTAAATTTCCCTTCTCCTGACTACCTCCATCTCACACCCTTCCAGTTTACATGACTAATTTGTCTAGGGATCTTGGTTATCCAGAGTATTTAGGCTGGCATCCTCCCTAGTGTTAATTATTTGTAATCTGTTCAGACATGATATGACACACCTCTGTGGCAGGTGGGACCTGAGCCTGAACTTTCTGGGACAAAGTTAGCGACACTTTCTGTGGTACAACAGCCTCTTTCTTCCCAATCTATTGAAATTATGTTAATTGATGATAATTAACTGCACCTCTGGCTATACTTCTTGGCTGCAGTCTGAAATTATGCCTTGAAGAGAATTTCTCAGCATGTAGAAACAAGCCATATGAGATAATTATTGTGATAAAAAAAATTGAATAATCTTCTTCTTTAAGTTATTTCAATAATGAGCTTAATTGCATCAGAGATAGTAGGAACTGCAGATGCTGGAGAATCTGAGATAACAAGGTGTAGAGCTGGATGAAGACAGCAGGCCGAGCAGCATCAGAGGAGTAGGAAGGCTGATGTTTCGGGCCTAGATCATTCTTCAGAAATGGGGGAGGGGAAGAGGGTTCTGAAATAAATAGGGAGAGAGAGGAAGTTGGGTAGAAGATGGATAGAGGAGAAGATAGGTGGAGAGGAGACAGACAAGTCAAAGAGGCGGGGATGGGCTCACTTTTATCCCCCTCCACCCACACGTCAATGAATACCGGTCACGCCTGGACTTTTCCGCTGCCTCCGCCTCTGCGCTTACTTCTTCAACCGTGAACCTAACCCTCCCTCTACTGACCCCTTCTCCAGCCTTCAACACAAGCTGTCCTCCCGGACACCACCGCAAGGCCTCCTACCCTCCCTCGACCTCTTCATCTCCAACTGCCGTCGAGACATCAATCGCCTCAACCGCTCCACCCCTCTCACCCACTCCAACTTCTCGCCCGCAGAATGTGTAGCTCTCTGCTCACTCCGCTCCAATCCCAACCTCACCATAACACCCGTGGACAAGGGAGGCGCAGTTGTAGTATGGCGCACTGACCTCTACATCGCTGAGTCCAGGCACCAACTCTCTGACACCTCCTCCTACAGCCCCCTGGATCATGACCCCACCCCCACGCACCAAACCATCATCTCCCAAACCATCCACAACCTCATCACCTCAGGTGACCTCCCACCCACAGCCTCCATACTCATCGTTCCCCAACCCCGCACCACACGTTTCTATCTCCTTCTCAAAATCCACAAACCTGAATGCCCTGGTCGACCCATTGTCTCCGCCTGCTCCTACCCCACCGAACTTATCTCCACCTATCTTGACTCCATTTTATCCCCCTTGGTCCGGGAACTCCCTACCTACATCCGTGACACCACCCACGCCCTCCACCTCCTCCAGGACTTCCAATTCCCTGGTCCCCAACACCTCATTTTTTACTATGGACGTCTAGTCCCAATACACATGCATTCCCCATGCAGATGGCCTAAAGGCCCTCTGCTTCTTCCTGTCCTGCAGGCCTGACCAATCCCCCTCCACTGATACCCTCATCCGCTTAGCCGAACTCGTCCTCACACTCAACAACTTCTCTTTCAATTCCTCCCACTTTCTACAGACAAAGGGGGTGGCCATGGGTACCCGGATGGGCCCAAGCTATGTCTGCCTCTTTGTAGGTTACGTGGAACAATCCCTCTTCCGTACCTACACTGGCCCTAAACCCCACCTCTTCCTCCATTACATTGATGACTGTATCGGCGCCGCCTCGTGCTCCCATGAGGAGCTCGAACAGTTCATCCATTTCACCAACATCTTCCACCCCAACCTGAAGTTCACCTGGACCACCTCTAACACCTCTCTCACTTTCCTGGACGTCTCTGTCTCCATCTCGGGTAACCACCTAGAAACCGATATCCATTTCAAGCCCACTGACTCCCACAGCTACCTGGAATACACTTCCTCCCACCCACCCTCCTGCAAAAATGCCACCGCCTATTCCCAATTCCTTCGCCTCCGCTGCATCTGCTCCCAGGATGAGGCATTCCACTCCCGAACATCTCAGATGTCCTCGTTTTTCAAGGACCGCAACATCCCCCCCCACAGTGGCCGAGAACGCCCTCGACCGTGTCTCCCGCATTTCCCGTAACTCATCCCTCACACCCACTCCCCGCAATAACAACCAAAAAAAGAATCCCCCTCGCCCTCACATACCGCCCCACCAACCTCCGGATCCAATGCATCATCCTCCGACACTTCCGCCATCTGCAATCCGACCCCGCCACCAAAGACATTTTTCCCTCCCCACCCTTATCTGCCTTCCGGAGGGACCATTCCCACCGTGACTCCCTTGTCCGCTCCACATTCCCCTCCAGCCCCACCACACCCGGCACTTTTCCCTGCAACTGCAGGAAGTGCTACACCTGCCCCAACACCTCCTCCCTCACCCCCATCCCAGGCCCCAAGAAGACTTTCCACAATAAGCAGATGTTCACCTGCACATCTGCCAATGTGGTATACTGCATCCGCTGTTCCTGTTGTGGCCTCCTCTACATCGGGGAAACCAAGTGGAGGCTTGGGGACCGCTTTGCAGAACACCTGCGTTCAGTTCGCAACAAACAACTGCACCGCCCAGTCGCGAACCATTTCAACTCCCCCTCCCATTCCTCAGACGGCATGTCCATCCTGGGCCTCCTGCAGTGCCACAACGATGCCACCCGAAGGCTGCAGGAACAGCAACTCATATTCAGCTTGGGAACCTTGCAGCCCAGTGGTATCAATGTGGATTTCACGAGCTTCAAAATCTCCCCTCCCCCAACCGCATCCCAAAACCAGCCCAGCTCGTCCCCGCCTCCCTAACCTGTTCTTCCTCTCACCTATCCCCTCCTCCCACCTTAAGCCGCACCCCCATTTCCTACCTACTAACCTCATCCCGCCCCCTTGACCTGTCCGTCCTCCCTGGACTGACCTATCTCCTCCCTACCCCCCCACCTACACTCACCTTTACTGGCTCCATCTCTGCCTCTTTGACTTGTCTGTCTCCTTTCCACCTATCTCCTCCTCTATCCATCTTCTATCCGCCTCCCCCTCTGTCCCTATTTATTTCAGAACCACCTTCCCCTCCCCCATTTCTGATGAAGGGTCTAGGCCTGAAATGTCAAGCTTTCCTGCTCCTGTGATGCTGCTTGGCCTGCTGTGTTCATCCAGCTCTACACCTTGTTATCTCAATAATGAGCTTGCTTGTTTCCCAAAATGGTTTCAAATAACATTCAAATACGACTTTAGAATATTTCTGAGATAAATTTTCATAGGAAATCTCGTTGAAAGTATTCATTTTTACTGACACTAAGTTCATGAAATTTCTCTTTCAACTGCCGGTATAAAACAACATGCAGCAGAATCTTACATTATTTTTAAGCCTGAGTTCCCTGGACCTTTTTTTGGAGGGATTTAAGTCTGTAAGTACTCTTGCTGTCTCTTACCAAGCTTGCCTCATTAATAACCTCTCGCAATCCTATGGCATTTCTTGCATGTGATTTCCACCACAACTTACCACTTGTCATTATCAGAACAACTCATCACAAAGAGATAGTAGGAACTGCTGATGCTGGAGAATTTGAGATAACAAGGTGTAGAGCTGGATGAACACAGCAGGCCAGGCAGCATCAGAGGAGCAGGAAAACTAACATTTTTGGTTTGGACCCTTCTTCAGAAATGAAGAAGGGTCCAGACCCGAAACATCAGCTTTCCTGCTCCTCTGATGCTGCCTGGCCTGCTGTGTTCATCCAGCTCTACACCTTGTTATCTCACCACACAGAGGATATCCTGGACTTCACTGGGCATCCATTGAACCTGAACAATCTTTAAGTTTAAACACGCATTAATCTCCAATAACTGGCATCTCACTGTTGCCTAGCAAAAATCTTGCCACACTGCTTATGAAAATCATAAAAGGTGGTTTGAGTTGTTCTCATTGTCAATCTTGGCAACAATGGGCCTGTTGCCCAACTCTGCAACACCAGTTGCCAGAGTCCATATTGAGCAATTCCACTCATAGTAATTCATGTCTAGGCTTTTTTCAAATTGAAGGGACCTGCAACTGATGTCACAGAACAGTGATATATTAGTGAGTAGAATGTCTTTAAAAGCACATTTCTCCAAACATTCTCATTTTCATTTCTTTTTAAATTGCATGCATTATTATTTGCAGTTCCAAGTTACATAATTATAAAGAAAATTATTGTTCATTAACAAAAGCGGTTTGTTAATTCTAGTCAGTCCCAGTTTTGTCCTTTCTTGCACAGCATTTTACGCATTATCTTTCGTGTTCAGGTTTTTTAAAGGTATGCACGCCAGTCATGACCGGCTGTTCATCCAGTCTTGCTGAGATGATGTTTCTTTGGGAATTTTAATTTCCATGGTGAGCACTTGGTCAGAGCAAGACACTTTTAGCATTGAGTTGTCATTATCTACAATTGTAAAGATATACTGACATCCTGCTTTCGTTTTTAGTCATAGCCCTCCAATATCCATTAACACTTCCCGAAATTCGTGTAAGTATCAAAAGGTGCTGGTTTGATTACATATTGAGGCTTTCCTGAAACACGCTTACAAAACTGCACTTAATTGCTTTTTTTTTCCTTTATTCATTCACAGGATGAGGGTGTCGCCGGCTCGGCAGCATTTATTGCCCAGAGGGCAGTTAAGGGTCAACCACATTGCTGTGTGTCTGGAGTCACATGTTGGCCAGAAAAGGTAAGGATGGCAGTTCCCTTCCCTGAAGGACATTAGTGAACCAGATGGATTTTTCCCAATGATCAACAATGGATTCACAGTCATCATTAGACTCTTAATTTCAGATATTTATTGAATTCAAATTCCACCATCTGCCAGAGCAGGGTTTGAACCCAGGTGCTCAGAATATTATCTGGGTCTCTGGATTAACAGTCCAGTGATAATACCACCAGGCCATCACCTCCCCATGTTTTAGTCAAAGCTACATGGCTTTTCCTTTCTGAGTTTGTTTTTCACACTCAGTCCTTTGAACTCCAACCAGTTCCATACTTTTCCCTTTCAACTTCCAGCATTCCGAATGAACATGCCCTACCTTGTTACAATGGAAAGACCACTGGCTTCCAGTTTTCACCTCTACCGTCAGTAGTTTCCTTTCTGATCTCAGGAGGAGTCCTTGGGCATTCCTAAATATCCATTCCTTAACTGGCTTCTTGTCTTCTCTCATTTTCTCCTCCTTTCAAATTTATGATGGTCACTGAGAAAGGATTTAGTTTTGTGGATTTAGCTCATAATTGCTAGTCATTTTTGCTGCCTGCCTAGCAGTTGTAACACTTAGGTCCAAAACAGGAATTCTCACAATGGAATATTGTGAGTTTTTTATTTCCTATAAGAGACTAACCTCTGTCAGAACTTTGTACGTGGTTTCGCCTGCTGACACTCTTATTCGTCTGTCAATTTCACTTTGCTTAATACTGTCAAATTCAAAATAGATTTGCCTAGGCTGCTTCCTTCAATTCCAGAACCATTGCCTATGTTGCCTCAGGCAGTAACTCATATGTAACCAATATAGTCAACTTTGCTGCATTATAATCGTGAGAAAGCTCCTCTGATAGTGAAGCACACATTTCCTGTGAATGACTTGTCAAATTAATCTAAATTAGCAGTGTCCAGTCCTCTTTTGCCCATTTCATTTGTCTCAACATTTTCTTAAATGAACAATGCCTCCAACATCTTTTTCCTCAAATTTTGATAGGCCCTATCCAAAATGATGCACTTCCTTATTTGACTTTAAATTATGACTCAGGTTCTCCCCAACAAAGCCTGCATCAGCATTTGTTACAACTGCGCCGTTTTTTTTCTAATATATATTTTCTCTTGCTTCCTCTGCTCTTTGCAATTCTAATCCTGGTTTTCTTATTTCCATTCTTTTTGATTGTATTTCCCTTCCCTTTGCTCTCAATATCCTTTTCTTATCTTTACTTTTCCCTTTGTAATTCCATCCCGTTTTTCATTATCTCCTCATATTCAGGCTTCTTTAACTGAATATCACTATATTCTATTATCTCACTACCCAAAGTATTCAGCATCTCTTGTATTTTCTCAAAATCCAAGTGCTGTGCTAATGGCTCAATTGTCCAGTCCTTTTAGCTTTGTCAAGTAATATCACCTTGATTGTACCTACCAAGTGGAAAAAGCTTGGTTTTGAAAATTCCTGTCAGACTGCCAGGGACAGTCTGAAGCCTGTGGGAAATCCATTCTTGTTTCCAGTGCCAAGTCTTAATTGCAGCACAGAACCTGTTATTTTCCTTCAACTCTACTATTTAGCAAACCATACCCCAAATCATCAATGCCTTTGACTCCAATTCAACCCAATCCAATTCCATATTGGCCAAAAGCCCCCAAACATTTTCCACAACCCACTGGGTAGTGCACTACAACTCAAGTCCCATTGTTTCCGAAGTCATAGAGTCATACAGCGCAGGAACAGGCCCCTCAGTCCAACTCATCCGTGCTAACCAGACATCCCAATCTGACCTAGTCCCATTTGCCAACATCAGTCTAAGCCCTTCCATCAGTCCTGTGCCAGAGTGTCAGCATTCACTTTTGTGGTCAACTCTGGGGCTTAAACACACAATCCTACAACTCAAGAGGCAACATTGCTATTAGCTCAGCCATGGATGACACGTTTTGGCCAGCAAACACTGATTTTCTGTTCTCATTATTGTGGATGAAAACAATACTGAAAGGATGTTAGAAAATCTATAGCAATTTAACAAATCTTGTGTTCAATTAAATTTTTACATTTTAACCCATTCACTTGTTAAATGTAATCTATTCACACTGGACCTCTCTAAAGATAATCAGTAGCAAATTGATAAACTCTGTTTGCTCATACAAATAACCCCACATAAATATATTTTGTTCACATCCTTAATCAACAAAAACATTAATTTTGAAGTGTTGTTTTAATGTATGCCTGTACAGGGTCAGGGAAATATGATTCATGATCACCATTATTGATTTATGAGTATGTTTACAGTCAGATCCTGGGCTAGGTTTCCTGAGTTATTATGGCTCCAGACGAATAAATCATTAAGGTCCTGAGTGAGGAGGGATAAAATTGTTCCCCTTCTTTATTATTCACCCCTTCCCCCTCTCTTAGTCTGTCATAACTGGATTATTTTAAAAAGGATCCCTCCCTTGTGGAAGAGGTGGATACATTTCTCCCAAATCAAATGAGCTTACGTTTAATCCTGAGGGGATGTTTCCTCTTGCAGGACCAGAGGATATGGCCTCTGAATTAAGGGGTGACAACTTAAGCCTGAGGTGAGGAGATATTTCTTGTGTAAGAGGGCTGAGAGTCTTTAGAATTCCTTGCCACAGAGAGCTGTTGTGGGGTAGAGTCCTTGTCTGTATTTAAGGCTGAGAAGATAGATTCTTGATCCGTTGGGGAATCAAGGGTTACCAGAAAACACAGGAAAGTGAAAATGAAGAAAATGGGATCAGCCATGATCCTATTGAATGGCTCAAGGGGTTGAGTGACCTACTTCTGTTCCTATTTCTTATCGTCTTTAAAATAAGCTAATTTAACCAGGCTTTCTTGAGTTAATAGATTACTTAGTTCATTACTAAACACAAAGAGAAATAAGAACATAAACATATATACAAAGAGTAGGAATAAGCATTGAACCCAAAACGAAGTTAAAAGTTAAAAGATATATGGATCAGTCTCTTTGAGTTTGAATAGGGGAGATGGTGCAATTTAATAGCTTAACATTTGATTTTGGGATTCTTGGCTTTTGCGGATTAATTGAAATCTTTTTGTCCTGTTTCCTTTTGATAGATGCTAGTCAGGAAGACTTGGAGTGAGAAGATCCTTCTGTTGTCCTGTTCCCTTTCATGAACTTGTCAGCTAGCTTGTTTCTAGCACTCAGAGCAAGAGGGTCTGTTTATTTCCAATGATGGGGTGATGAGTGAATGGTTCTTTTACTGTAGCCTTCGCAGCAGACTCAAGGTTGACAGAAGTTAGTACACAATTCTGTTCGGAGAAGATTTTCATGGTTTTGACTGAGCAACATGGAATTAGAATCCCCTACAGCGTGGAAACAGGCCCTTCAGCCCAATAAGTCCACACCAACCCTTCGAGCATCCCACCCAGACCCAGACCCATCCCCCTGTATCCCACACTCCTGAACACTATGGGCAATTTAGCATGGCCAATCTACCTAGCCTGCACATCTTTGGACTGTGGGAGGAAACCGGAGCACCCAGAGGAAACCCACACAGACATGGGGAGGATGTGCAAACTCCACACAGACAGTCACCTGGGGCTAGAATTGAACCCAGGTCCCTGGCGCTGTGAGGCTGCAGTGCTAACCACTGAGCCACTGTGCCGCAACAGTGAATGAATAGCAATATATTTCCAAGTCAGTTGGTGAGTGGCTCTTGTCCTTTGATATGATAGAGGTCTTGGGTTGAAAGGATTTTCCTAAGGAGACTTGGTGAATTTCTGCAGCGCATCTTCTTGATGGTACACACTGCAGCTACTGAGTGTCATTGGTGGAGAAAGTGAATGTGGATTTGAAAAAGCCATCTGCTTTGTTGTGGATGCAGTCAAGCTGTGGATGTTGTTGGAGCTGTAATCAACCTGTTAAGTGAGAGGAATTCCATCACACATGTAACTTTTGGATGGGGGAAAGGTTTTGGAGAATCAAGATGTGTGTTACTCAGTCCCCAATATCTCAATTGCTCTTGCACCAACAGAATTTAAATTCAGTCCAATCTCAGGCTAATGGTAATTCCTAAGATCCCTACACTGTTACACTGTCTCTCTCTCTCTCTCTCTTTCAGTTGATGTTTCCTTGACACTCTAACGGTATGAAATTCTATGGAGTCCACACAAAACTTTGCCAGATGACTTTAAATTTACATCCATGTTCTTTCAATGTCTGCAGCAGACATCTCTAAAAAACAAACTCATATTGGAATTAAGAGTTAAAAACATCCATAGTATTTTGGAGTCTGATACATCAGTGTGACAACATTGTGAAAAATAATGCAACTTGTCAAGGTTTTTTGTCTTGCACTCATCAGAACAATCAGCTAGAAGTCCAACGTAAAAGGAAACCAAAATTTTGTTCATACTTTGGAAGAGATCCCTGGTTGGCAAGTGGACTCTGACTGGTAGACAGATTGCATTGGAAAATGTCCAAGTTAGATTTTGCCTGACAGTTAACTGGCAAGTAAAATCCAAAAGAACAGTGGATGCTGTAAATCAGAAACAAAAACAGAAATGGCGAGAAAAGCTCAGCAGGTCTGGCAGCATCTGTGAAGAGAAATCAGAGTTAAGATTTCAGGTCCGATGACCCTTCCTCAGACCTGCTGAGCTTTTCCAGCAATTTCTGTTTTTGTTTCTGAGTTCCAGCGTTCACAAACAGAAATTGCTGGAAAAGCTCAGCAGGTGTGGGAGAATATGTGAAGAGAAATTGGGGTTAAAATTTCAGGTCCAGTGACCCTTCTTCACAACTGAGGAAGGGTCACCTGGCCCGGAATATTAACTCTGATTTCTCTTCACAGATGCTCCCACACCTGCTGAGCTTTTCCAGCAATTGCTGTTTTTGTTTCTGACATTAATTGCCAAGGTTTGTTTGAATTTAAAACAGGCATTTCAACTCTGATTGGTTAAAATTGGTTGAAATTGCCCTGAAGAATGAACCAGGGAACAGATGCATCTTAGGTTTGCATAGAAATTGCTGCAATGTGTGTACAGATAATTTCTGCCTGCAAAGAATAGGGCTCTATGTATCCATATACACAGCTTTGAATATGTGCATGCAAGTGTGTTCACCCTGCAAGTCTGAAATCTGAAATTGATTCTCATTGTAATTTTGTGCATACCCAGGATTACTTAGTAAATGGTGTTCAGTCACTGACTCTCATCTAACGTTAGACATTATGATTTTAAGTTATTCAAAATCAAGCCAGTTGGGTGTGGTGAGGTCTTTTGTTGTTGTGAACTGTCAAAATAAAATGCTGTTTTCTGCAAACCTATTGATTCAGTTTAAATAATTTACAGGCCTATTCTTCATACACAAATCCCATTTATTTAAAAGACTGAATTAGATACTGCATTCATGCCTCTATTACAGAGAAAATCTTGATTTCAATCATTCATCCTCATTATTTTCGAACTCTTCTTGACTTCTGCTTTGGTGAATTAATGTTTTATTGAAGAGACCTTGACCACATCTAGCTGTGATATTTTAAGTCAGGCCAGCAGCAATTTATTAAATATGGAACATACCAAATCTATGGAGTCGGAATTCCTATTTCTCAGAGAATGATCCAAAGTATTATTGCATTATTAACTGCTCACATCCAGGTTTGAAGGGATTAGTTTCTAAATCCTCCATGTTCTTGTTTATTTTCACTAAAGCTACAAATGGCACAATGTGAGTAAATTTCTGCGCCATATTAATTATATTTCAAAACTGCTGGTTTTCCGAATTAGTGTAAATTCTAAATCCTCCACCTCCACTATCTGTCTATCCAATGCCATAATTGACAAAAGAATTGTGTTTTTAATCCCTTGACTAAGTAATTTGTGTCATGAAAAGTACCCTGTAGTTTGATCACAAATGGATTTCACTAATCTCTCTGAATCACATGGCAAATATTATGTAATGATTTCATTATCCTTTGTTTATATGTTTTAATCAACTTTTATGCATCTCCCTTAATGTTGCAAATACTGTAGTTGAAAGACATGACCTCTCAGACAGTCATCCTAATAAAAAGCCAATTAAATTTTAAGATATAATCTCATGTTTGTACATCTGTGCTAGCTTTCAAGAATCATTTTAATGAATATTCTTAGAATTATCCCTTTTATGGTCGGCATGTTGTTTTCCTTTCCACATGTCAAGCTAACAGAGCTAAAAACATTCCGAGATAACAAGCATGGGGCTGGATGAACACAGCAGGTCAAGCAGCATCATAGGAGCAGGAAAACTTGA
>JAHRHZ010000076.1:3112982-3164038 GCA_024137785.1 Ginglymostoma cirratum
TTGTTATCTCGGATTCTCCAGCATCTGCAGAACCTTTTATCTCTAAAAACATTCCGAGACCCATTTCTTCCAATTCCTGGAAACAGGTACAATCTCATCATTAAATGGTAAATATGACAAAGAACCTGAATCTTTTTCACAATTTACTAAACATTCAGATGAAGTTCCACTTGTAAATTTACTTTATAATCTCAAGTAGTGCACAACTACAAAAATTTGTATTTCGTTTGTCATGCAAACCAAAATGGCTCCAATGCACCTCACAAATTGGGTAAGGTAGGAAAACACCAAAGTGGGACAGACTTGCAGTGGTCTCTGAAAGCTTGGTTATGAAGATAATTTATTTGTTTTCTAAAGAAGAGAGGGGTCTAGGAAATGAAGAAATCTGTTATCAATTATTTTCTGTAAAAGTAAACTGCTAATTGGCCATTGGATGTAGCTCTTCTGATTCAACGCTATGTTTTCTGAGGCAGATTGAAGTAAAATTTGTCATTAATAAAGCGCAGGAAAGTTTGATGTCCAACAGACTAAATTATGACGTACCCTGTCATTTTTGCCAATGAGAGAAAAATCTAGGCCGCCATTTGCATTTTTAACTGCGAGGATAGACCCATAAAAGGCTCACCAAGAGTTAGCAATGCAAACAAACCAACAAATGGTGAAAAACAGAAAATATTTACATTATTATAATTCCTTGTAACTTGTTTCAAAAACAAAGAGTACTGCTGATGAGCTTTGTAAATAGAAAATTAGATCCATTCACTTCAGCTGCAGAATCTAATTAAATAAGAACGTATTTCATTAATTTGAGCCCAATATCATTTAAAATCTGGTCATTTAGAAGAGGGGTTTATGTGAAGAATGTTTCAATGCCAAGCAAGTTTTCAGAATTTCACGCTGACTAGCATTAGAAAAATTATAAAATATTTATTTGTTTTATTATTTCAAGGGATGACTAAAACATTGTTTCAGTACCGATACATGTCTAGGATGTGTCTTTTTCACAATTTAAGAGATGTTATACAGTGCACCACGAATTGAGTTAACTTGCATCATGATTCTTATCTTGATTATAAATTAACATTACATGATCATTCCTGACATTGAGGTGCGCCTAGCTTTCATTTGTAATCTTATATCTGATATAACAAAACACTGATCTATGAATCATTCATAATGAATTAAATAGTAAATAATGCTGTAACCATCACCTGCCATGATTTATTTGCCAAACAGTATTGGAATAGATTTTATTTAGTGTTAATATTTTACAGCCATGTTTAGAATCAAATATTTTCAGAATCTTTTGAAACCTAAATAATCAAATGGGAAGTGCTTCTGAATTCTGTTCCTTATCTGCCATATTTTTTAATCTTCATAAACTTTCAAGACAGTTCGATTTGCTTCCTCTTCCTGTACCATATTCTTGATTCATAACTTTAACGACCACCATACAAATTACCCAAACAATAAAACTTGACATTAGTCATCTGGAATTTTCCTTTTCAGACAGCGAGATCAAATGAAAGCAGCACCTGTCTCTCTCTCTCAGTAAAATGAAAATATTCAATCAAATATCATGGAGAAGAATTTCTGCTGGTGGTTTTCCACTCCCCTCCTGTAAATCTGGAAATTGAAAATGAGAAGTTTCAGCTGATGAGGAAAATGTAAAAGCTGGAGGCATGGAAAAATGAGCAGCAGACTTACTCTCTGATTGGTTACTACTATTATTCACACTTAGGCAGAAGAGCCTTGAAACATGAGGTGACACAGTTGCTCAGTGGTTATCTCTGTTGCCTCACAGCACCAGGGACCCGGGTTTGATTCCAGCCTGGGGCGACTGCCTGCATGAAGTTTGCACATTTTCCCTGTGTCCATGTGTATTTCCCCCTGGATGCTCTGGTTTCCTCCCATAGTCCGAAGATGTGCAGGTTAGGTAGATTGGCCGTGCTAAATGTGGGGTTACAGGGAAAGGATGGGGAGCTGGGATATTCTTCGGAGGTTGGTGCAGATTTGATGGACCAAATGGCCCTTTTCTGCACTGTTTGGACTCTATGAACACCAAAAAATAGACAACCAATTCAACAGCAGAACCAGTAAACAAAGAAAATGATCTACATATTTGATTAAACATTGTCTGAAATTCAAGGTTCAGCAATGAAATTACTAAGTACAGCAAACTCTTCAATTACAGAAAATGAACGTTGCTGTAAGAAATTGAATGCTGCTGCGAGGAATGGGAATGGGTGACTACCATACAGAATAATAACATGAACAAGTAACACAGATATCCCCAGGAGCCATCTTCTTCTCTGATAAATTTTCCGCGATGGACACTGCTGCGGAGATGTCTTCTCATGGAGTGAGGATTAAGCCCATGGCACCATGAGCATGGGGGGATGGAGGGGAGTGGTGAAGAAATAAAGTGTTGCAAAACAACAGTGGTAAGGGATTCTATCATAAACAGAACAGATAGATATCTATCGATTGCTGATGTGACAATGGGATTGACAATAGAAAAGGTCAAGGATGCGACTGCATGGCTACAGAATACCATAGCCAAAGGAATAACATTGGCATTGATGTCCTGTTTGGATTCTGCTCAGGCCACTCTGCTCAAAACCTCATTTTGTCACCTTATTTGAAACATTGACATAAGAATTGAATTCCAGAACAGAAGCGAGAGGAACTCTCTTTGACATAAAGGCAACAAGTGGTCGAGTGTGACATCAAAGCCCCATTGAAATGTGGAGTCGTTGGGAACTTGGGTATAATTCTCCACTAACTGGAGTCATTCTGAGCACAAAGGAAGATGGTTGTGATTGTTAGAGATCAAACATCTGAGCTCAGGGCATCACTGTAGAAGTTCTCAGGGTACTGTCCTGAACCTAACCATCTTTAGTTGCTTCATTAATGTAATTCCCTCCATTAAAAAGTAAGAAATGGGAATTTTGCTGATGACCGCATAATGTTCAACACCATTCATGATTCCTCCAATGTTGAAACAGTCTATGTCCAAGTCTAGCAAGACTTGGACAACAACCAGGCTAGGACTTATAATTTTAAGTATCATTCACACTACATAAGTTCAAGGCAAAGACCATCTCCAACAAGACAGAATCAAACCATTGATCATTTACATTCAAAGGCATCACTATCATTGAATCTCCCACTTTAAACATCCTGAAGGTGCCTTTTTGACAAAAAAAACTGAGGTTGCCAAGTCATATAAATACTGTGGTACAACAGTAGTCAGAAGCTGGGAACTCTGTAGTGATTAATTCATCTTCTGTCTCTCCATTGCCTGTGCGCTATCTACAAGGCACAAGTCTGGTGGAATATTCTTCACTAGCCTGAATGAATGCTGCTCTATCAAATTCAAAGAGCTTGACACTATCCAGGACAAAACAAACGGCTTAACTAGGATCCCACCAACCACTTTCAACATTCATTGTCTCCATCACTCACACACAGTGACAGTGTGTGCCGTCTAAAAGATATACTGCATAACACACCAAGGCTCACTGACAGCAAAACTCAAACCTGCAATCTCAACCACGTAGAAGGTCAAACACAGCAAATGCGTAGAACACCATCACCTCAAAGTTTGCTTCCAAGTCATTCACCATCCTGACTTGGCTGTGTATCCTTGATCTTTCATAATTTTTGCATAAAAATTCCCTTCCAAACAGCACCATGGTTGCCACTGCAACACAAGGACTGCATTGGTTCAAAAGGCAGCAAGGCAAGGCAAGTAGACAATAAATGCAGACCTAGCCAGTGGTGCTTACATCCATTTAATACATTTTTCAAAAATTCGGATGGTTACTGAGGAAGGAAACAAATTTGAGGACTCACTGAGACGTTGGAACATGCCAGGAGTAGCAGAAGCAAGATGGACGACAGGCCTCTGCCTGAGACAGAAGTAACTAAAGGATCAAAGTCACAAGCAGTGATGAAAGCAGTGACAAATGCAGCAACTCCAGGGCTCTGAGGAAACTTGGAATCTGCTAGACCACTTCCTGAAAAATTCCAGACGATAGAACAACACAGACCCAGAGGTGGAGAAACTGGAGAGAAAAAAAGGTTTGTCTGGTACAGAACGGCTTAAAAGTTTGATGCAAATGGCTAACATAACCAGTTCAGTAGATTTCATTATTAATGATGTGAGCAAGCAGGGAGTTGATGAGGCTGCAGCTTCTTCTGAAGAAATAAAGCAGACATTCAACTCATCTTTCAGATTTCATTGCTATTTCATTATTAAACTGGTTGAGCTTAACAGATGGCAATTAAGGGCAGATGAAGATATGAATTTATTTCTCAATAATCTCAGTAGATCGGCAGAGAATTGCTTTCAGGGAAATTTAAAGCTGGGTTGATTCACGATCGGGTTGGTGTTAGGCATCATTGAAGGTCCTGTAGGCTACGGAGAGTTGAACACATTCAAATTCAAGCATTCAAAATTCAAACTCAACATTCAAAACAGAATTGTGTATTCATGCATGGTGATGATGATAAAGGTCCATGGAAGAAATCAAGTGAGAATTCAGTTCGTAGGCTGCAAAGGCAAAAGAGAATGAAAATCTCAGCCTGCCAAGAAGGGGAAAAGCATGCCAAGCACCATTTTAAACTGCCTCCAGTGTGGCAGAAATGAGCCACACACATGCCAATTTGTTATTCACTCACTGAGTGTGTGTGCCCATTCTTGGATGAACTTGAAATAGAAAAAAATGTAACTCCTGTAATTTAACTGCCTCACCACCCACCACAAGATGGCTGGTAAAATTCAGCCTTTAGATTTCAGAACAATCTTGCTGCTTTAAATGTGACAGCACACATGCAGTTGGTTAGAACTTGTAAGTTCCTGGGCTGTATCAACATAAGCTGCCTTCCAGATGTTAATTTTTCTTCAGAACGGCACCAGGCGTACCCTAAAATAAAGGGTAAACCCGATGAAGCTACAGCACAGGAACACCTATAGCCAAACTGCACAAGTGACATGCAAAGCACAGGATTAAGCGCTCCCATAATCAGTGGACAAAATGCAAGCTACGCAATATTGCCAAATATTGTCATGAATGGTGGTGGACAATTAAATAACGAACAGGAGGAGGCGGCCCCATGAACATCATCATTAATGATAGAGGTGACCAGCACATCAGTGCAAAAATAAGGTTGATGCTATTGTGTCTATCTTCAGCCAGCAGTGCCAAGTAGATGATCCACCTTGACTTTCTACTGAGATCCCCAGCATCACATCTGTCTGTTTTCACCAAATTCTATTCCCTCAACATGATATCAATAAATGGCTGAAGGTACTCGATACTGAAAAGCTATGGGCCCAGACAACAGTTCAGCAATAGTACTGAAGATTTGAGCTCCAGATTTGCTACCCACCATCCTAAAGAAATTGTTCTAGTACAACTACATGAAATTGTCGAGGTGCTTTCTGCCCACAAAAATGCAGGACAAATCAACTGAGCAATTACTGGCTTTTTCAGGCCACCCTCAATAATCAGCAAAGTGATGAGAAGTGTGATCTAGACGCACCTGCTTCGGAATAACCTGTTCACAGATGTTCAGTTTGGGGTCTGCCAGGACCACTGAACTCCTGACCTTATCACAATCTTGGTGGAAGCATGGACAAAACAGCTGTACTCCAGAAGTGAGGAGTTAGTGACTGTCCTACACATCAATCGGCCAAGTGTGACATTAAGAAATGTAAGCAAAACTGGAGTTAATGGGATTTGGGGTAATCTCTCCACTGGCACAGAGGAAGATGGTTAGGATTGTTGCAGATCAAACATCTCTGTCCCAAGACATCAATGATGGATAGTCACAAGGTTGCATCCTCAGCCCAACCATCTTCTGTTAATCCATCATAAGGTCAGCAGAGGGGACGTTGTCTGATGATTATATAACATTAAGTATCATTCATGACTCCTCAGATACTGGTCTGCATATGCAACAGACCTGGACAATATCTGAATGTGGGCTCATTAAAGACAAGCAATGTACACAGCAAAACAGTAGCAGATATCTCAAACGAGAAAGAATCTAATCATCACCTCATGACTTTAAGTTTCATTAGCTCTTCTGTGTTCCCCACTCTCAACATCCTATGGTCACCTACTGTCCAGGAACTGGACTGAACCAGCCAAATAAATGCACTAGCATCAAAGGCTCAGAATTTTGAGGCGAGTAACTCACCTCCTAACTCCCCAAAGCCTGTCCACCACCTACAAGGCACAAGTCAAGAGTTTGATGCAATACTCCCAACTTATTCGGATGAGTGAAACTCCAACACTCAGAAGCTTGCTATCAACTGGAACAAAGCAGCCTCACTACCTTCCATATTTATTCCCTTCAACATCAATATTCTGTGACAGCAGCTAGTGCCATCCGCGCTGTAGTAACTCATAAAGATTCCACCAACAGCACATCTGTAATATGCGATGTCTGCCATCTGGCTGGACAATTACCACTTGCAAGATCCCGTCCAAGGCACACACCATCCTTCTTGGGCCTATATTGCGGCACCTTCCCTGTCGCTGGATAAAAGTCCTAATAACCCTCCTTAACAGCACTGTAGGGGTACCACACCACATGAACTACAGCAGTTCAAAAAGGCAAATCACCAAATTCTCCACTGGGGATATATTTTCTAATTAATCTGTTTGAAGGTGTTATTACACATCTCTGGAGCAGGTGTGATGTGAATCCAGGCCCTGGATTCAGAAGTAGGGATGGGCAGTAAATGCTCACTCAAACAGAGATACCAAAAAAAAAACAAATGAAGGAAATTATACAAATCTCCTGGAGGACCAAAATGATTTTTTTGTGAAAGTGTCAAACCAGTATGCATACTCTTATCACCAT
This sequence comes from Ginglymostoma cirratum, assembly GCA_024137785.1. Lineage (NCBI taxonomy): Eukaryota > Metazoa > Chordata > Chondrichthyes > Orectolobiformes > Ginglymostomatidae > Ginglymostoma > Ginglymostoma cirratum. The sequence goes on from JAHRHZ010000076.1 coordinate 3,119,862, forward strand.
TTATGCAGCAGTTCTTCGGGGAATAATGGTTAGCCCCATGTATTACTTCATAGTCATCAGTTCTCCTTGAATTTCATGGAAGAGATTGCTGTCTTTATATTGATACTGCCCATTTATCAACTACATAGTTCAGCACTCTTTTTTTTTAATTATTGTCGAACCTTTTGCAGTTCTGTCAATGAGTGACTTGCAAGGGATTTTTTTTGTATTTGATTAATTACACAATATCAGAGAATGATTCTAAAATTAATCGGTATATCATAAAATAAATGTATTTATTTCTCAGCTAATTGTATTTCATTAGAATGTAATGAAAGGACTTTTATGAAGAAATCATTTCTCATACCGTGCTAAAGCACCGTGCTAGAGGTGTAATAAATTGTGCATGTATTTTATTTTGCATAAATGAACAAATAGTATTGCTCATGCAACAGTAATAAGAATCATGTAATTAATTTCATAAAATATTGTACCGAAGAGCACAGTTGACTTAGAACTGGTAAGTGTTGACTGCACCTTATCTTAAAGCAGAAATATAAATTTAACCTTATCAATGTTTAACAATGTCAATAAATGTTCAGTGTTCTATGACAACTTGAGCAATTTAACACTAACATTTACAGTTACTTCTAGAATGCTGTCGCAATTGATCACAGAAACTTTAAGCTTGACTATCACTTAATTTACCAACTGTGAACGTTAGTTTTGCTCCATTAATTGCAACATTGGTTTTACAAATAACTTAATTAGAAGAAATCCAACCAATAATGAGAGAAAATGTATCAATTGTTCACCTTTGCAAAGATGTTAAAAGATTACAATCAATAATCTGCTCACAACATGTTAAGTTTATGTTCTGTTCAGTAACTACCTATATTGAGTGTGAAACATTGACCCAGAAATTGGTGCCTGGACAAAGTATAATTACTAATATCAAAAATGATTAGTTTGCTTTCATTGTATGTACATTGAAATCAACTTGAGTTTTTCAGATTTGTGTTCATATCAGAATTTTACTTTGCTTCATTACTTATAAACATCATTCACTTCATTCATCACACATCCTGGCATTTTCCATTATTTTAATTACAACTTCATTCTTGATTTTTTCAACCCATTATCATACAACATAAATTAAATTATTGACTCACATTCTATCCATGCCATCGATGAATTGAATCTTCTAGATATTGCTTTCCATCAATCATTCTCGAATGTCCAAATCATTCCAGATTTGTTGTCAATGAACCTTGCCTCTCAACCCTCAGGCCTGGTCATTCCTTCCTTTCTCATCATTGAGCTGTATTTCGCCATTCTGTGAATCTGGAGTCTCTCTCCATCTTCCTCAACTTTCATTAGACTGGCTGTCAGAATCCTCCCTCCTTGATCCACCTGAGCTGAGCCTGCCCTCCATCACGTTGGTCTCTTATCTTTGACTGATGACCTGCTGTAAGCAGTAAATCTACTTCTCTTGGCAAAGTTGGAACTCGCAAAAAAATGGAGCCTGCCTTAAAAGCCAGATTTTGCTCCATTTGGACACCTCCTACAACTTTACAGTAGACCTGGTTAAGGTCCCAACCTTGACAATCCTCTAACTAGTTCACCTTTCCCTCAGCCGTGCCACTATTGGCGCAGCTCGTCTTTTCTGCTGAAAAAGACCATATCTCAGATCAAAAGTTTTAACATCCTTTCATGGTATATGCCACTTTAAGCTATCACAAAACAAGAGGCACCAATTTCCTGTCTGTGCTGATTTAATCTTGAAGGTAGGATTTCAGTGAAAACAAAATTCTCTTCAATGAGTATTTACAGTGTGCAAATACATTTAAAATAAGTTTCTGTCATTAGGTGGTATGATGCCCATTCCATCATTGAAAAACCACTGACTTCATTTCAAAAACTCAAACCGAATCAAGTGAAATTTCACTTCCCGCTGATTGAAGTTCTCCTGCCAGTCACATTCTGACTCCCAGAGACTCCAATAAATTATATCTGAAGACTCAGATTGTGTACCAGTGATTTTATTACATAAAGGTAAATTAATGAATAGTACATCGTATAAAACTTTACACTCGTTGCAAAACACTAAAGTGACTAAGTGGTATTCATATTTAATTCATACATTCGGCCTAAAATCGTTGGGACATCACACTCTGAATGATGCGCAAATAAAAAAAAATTATTTGCACACAATACTGTGAATATAATTCAAGACATTGTGGAATATAAGAACTATCAATGAACCTTTATTTAGCCATTTGGTGAGAATCACGTGTCTTTGTTTTGTGTTGACCATTATCAAATGCAAAGCTGATAAGTGTCCACCCTCACAACTAGCCTCCTCATTGGACTTAAAGGCAATTGTGAAATTTTTGGATTTATGACATTATTACAAAACTAGTCCCACTGTAGCCAATTAGGTTCAAGAATTTATATTATAGTAGATTTTGTTCATGCTGTGATTTGAGGTCCTGATATGTCACTCAACCTTGGAGGTTCAGAAAGAGTTTAATGTAGCTGGTAGCAAATTATTCCTGGCATTTTCTACTATATTGAAACAGAATTCTTGTACTTGTTGTACCATCCACACACCTACCAGTGTGGATGAAAGTTATGCACTCCTAGACCAGCTGGGTGTTCTATTACTCCTGATCATGATGGAAAGGGCTCCTAGTTTTATACTTCATAGAGTCAAAAAAAATTCATACACTTACACTGCCATTCATTCGTCATCTCTCAAAGACCAAAGCATAATTCTCAATTACATTTCTTCTCTCTCCTTCAGCTCTGTTTTAATCCAGCTCATGTCCTCCCCATATTCACGCTAACATTTTGCGTCTAAAAGACTCTTCATCAGAGTTCTAATGAAGAGTCTTCTAGATTCAAAACATTAGCCTGCTTTGTCTCCATTGGTGCTGCCTGACCTGGTTTGATCTCCAGCATTTCTTGTTTTCAAATCCATGTAGGTACTTGGCTACAAGAGCAGGAATCCTGCTGCAAGTGACTCACTACTTAATTCCCCAAAGCCTGTTTAGCATCCACAAGACTCAATCTAGGAGTGCAACAGAAGACTCGCCACTTCCCTAGATGAGTACAGTTACAACAACATTCAAAAATCTCAAAGGTAAAACAGCCAGCTTGTTTGGCACAACATTCACAATCATTCACTCCCTCCACCACCAATACTCACCAGCAGCACTGTGCACCATGCAGGGGAAGACCTCCACTTACAAGTTCTCCTCCAAGCACAGATCATCCTGACTTGGGAATGTATCACCATTTCTGTCCTGCCATGGGAGCTAAATACTGGAACTCCTGATCTCATGGCATTGTGAGTGTGAGTGTATCTACACCAAATGGAATTAAGCAGTTTAAGAACAAAGCACACCACTGCTTTTTCCAGGACATCTAGGAATAGACGATAAATACTCGCCCAAGCAACAACATCCAAATCCCATGAATAATTAAGAAAAAGAAAACACTGCCATCCTGGCAAAGTGGTCAAGAACATCACATCATGAAATACAGATAGGAAATATCAAAGGAATGAAGCTACTAGTTCATGTGGCCCTCAAAGTGATGCCATAAAATATGGTATCCATGACAAAATCATGGAGATTTGTTAAAAGGAGCTGCAATAATCATGGATGATTTTAATCTTCATGTAATTTGGACAAATCAAATTGGTAAAGGTAGACAGAAAAGTAAGTTCATAAAGTATTTTTGGGATAGTTTCCTGGAGTAGCACATTTTTGACCAACTGTTGAACAGCATATTATGAACCTGTGCAATGCGTCAGAATTAATGAATGATCTCATAGTAAAGGGGTATCTATTCAACAGTGATCATAACTGGATAGAATTTTAAACCCGTAATTTTCAAACCAAGTGTAAGTCTAGAGTCTTAAAGTTTAAAATAGCCACTGACATGTGTATGGAGAACAGTTGGCTGAAGTGGACTGGGAAAATATTTAACAAGGGAGTATGTTACAGAGGCAGGGCCAGATATTCAAGGAGATAGCTCATAATTCTCAACAAACAAATATTCCACTGAAAAAGACACAGAGAGATACATGTTCTGTGACTAAGTAAATTAAGGATAGTATCAAATGAAACAAAAACATGTAAAATATTGTAATTATTTTTGGTAGATCAGAAGATTGGAAAAATTTTAGATCCAGTAAAGAATGACGGATAAAATAGGAGGGGGAAATTATTAACTGAGAGCGTGCTAGCTAGAAATATACCAACAGGCAATAATAGATTTGGTAGATATACACAAAATAAAAGTAACAAAGTGAGCATGGTTTGTTTGGGAGTAAAACTAGAAGATTAATAACATGAAATGAAGAAGTAGTGGAGTGCTGAGCAGGTGAAGCTTGATATGAAATAGTGTGAGGTATGACATTTCGGTAGAAACAACATGGAGAGACAATGTAACCGAAAGGTGCAGGTGCAGAGAGATATGGGCATATATCTGCATATAGAACATAGAACAAAGAACATTGAACATTACAGCGCAGTACAGGCCCCTCGGCTCTCGATGTTGCGCCGACCTGTGAAACCAATCTGAAGCCCATCTAACCGACACTATTCCATTATCATCCATATGTTTATCCAATGACCATTTGAATGCCCTTAAAGTTGGCGAGTCTACTACTGTTGCAGGCAGAGCATTCCACGCCTTTACTACTCTCTGAGTAAAGAACCTACCTCTGACATCTGTCCTTTATCTATCACCCCTCAATTTAAAGCTACGTCCCCTCGTGCTAGCCATCACCATCCCAGGAAAAAGGCTCTCACTGTCCACCCTATCTAATCCTCTGATCATCTTGTACGTCTCTATTAAGTCACCTCTTAACCTTCTTCTCTCGAACGAAAACAGCCTCAAGTCCCTCAGCCTTTCCTCATAAGACCTTAGCTCCATACCAGGCAACATCCTGGTAAATCTCCTCTGCACCCTTTCCAAGGCTTCCACATCCTTCCTATAATGCGACGACCAGAACTGCACGCAATACTCCAAGCGCGGCTGCACCAGAGTTTTGTACAGCTGCAACATGACCTCATGGCTCCGAAACTCAATCCCTCTACCAATAAAACCTAACACACCGTACGCCCTCTTAACAACCCTTTCAACCAGGTCGTGTCTCACAAACATCATTGAGTTTTTTGAGAAGGTGACCAAGCATGTAGATGAGGGTAGGGCAGTTGACATGGTGTACATGGACTTCAGTAAAGCTTTTGATAAGGTTCCACATGGTAGGCTATTGGAGAAAATGCGGAGGCATGGGATTGAGGGAGATTTAGCAGTTTGGATTAGAAACTGGCTTTCTGAAAGAAGGCAACGAGTGGTGGTTGATGGAAAATATTCAGCCTGGAGTCCGGTTACTAGTGGTGTGCCACAAGGATCTGTTTTGGGACCACTGCTGTTTGTCATTTTTATAAACGACTTGGACGCAGACATAGGTGGATGGGTTAGTAAGTTTGCAGATGACACTAAAGTTGGTGGAGTGGTGGACAGTGTGGGAGAATGTTGCAGGTTGCAGGGAGACTTGGATAAACTGCAGAATTGGGCTGAAAGGTGGCAAATGGAGCTCAATGCAGATAAATGTGACGTGATTCACTTTGGGAAGAATAATAGGAATGCAGAATATTGGGTCAATGGAAAGATTCTTGGTAGTGTGGATGTGCAGAGGGATCTTGGTGTCCAGCTACGTAGATCCCTGAAATTTGCCACCCAGGTTGATAGTGCTGTTAAGAAGGCAGATGGTGTGTTAGGTTTCATTGGTAGAGGGATTGAGTTCTGGAGCCGTGATGTCATGCTGCAACTGTACAAAACGCTAGTGCGGCCTCACTTGGAATATTGTGTACAGTTCTGGTCGCCCCATTACAGGAAGGATGTGGAAGCATTGGAAAAGGTGCAGAGGAGATTTACCAGGATGTTGCCTGGTCTGGAGTGAAGGTCTTATGAGGAAAGGCTGAGGGACTTGGGTCTGTTCTCATTGGAGAGAAGAAGGCTAAGAGGGGATTTAATAGAGACATACAAAATGATCAGAGGATTAGATAGGGTGGTTAGTGAGAGTCTTTTTCCTAGGATGATGACATCAGCTAGTACGAGTGGGCATAGCTGCAAATTGAGGGGTGATAGATTTAAGACAGATGTCAGAGGCAGATTCTTTACTCAGAGAGTGGTAAGGGCATGGAATGCCCTGCCTGCCAATGTAGTTAACTCAGCCACATTAGGGGCCTTTAAATAGTCCTGGATAAGCATATGGATGATGATGGGATAATGTAGGGGGATGGGCTTAGATTAGTTCACAAGTTGGCGCAACATCAAGGGCCGAAGGGCCTGTTTTGTGCTGTATTGTTCTATGTTCTATGTTCTATGTAACCTGGGTGGCAACTTTCAGGGATCTATGCACATGGACACTGAGATCGTTCTGCTCGTCCACACTACCAAGAATCTTACCATTAGCCCAGTACTCTGTATTCCTGTCACTCCTTCCAAAGTGAATCACCTCAGACTTTTCCGCATTAAACTCCATTTGCCACCTCTCAGCCCAGCTCTGCAGCTTATCTATGTCCCTCTGTAACCTGCAACATCCTTCCGCACTATCCACAACTCCATCGACCATCGTGTCATCTGCAAATTTACTAACCCGTCCTTCTACGCCCTCATCCAGGTCATTTATAAAAATGACAAACAGCAGTGGCCCCAAAACAGATCCTTGCGGTGCACCACTAGTAACTGAACTCCAGGATGAACGTCTCCCATCAACCACCACCCTCTGTCTTCTTACAGTTAGCCAATTTCTGATCCAAACCGCCACATCATCCTCAATCCCATGCCTCTGTATTTTCTGCAATAGCCTACCGTGGGGAACCTTATGACAGATCACATGGTGAGTGGTGTTAAAAAGGCATATGAGAACTTAGATTGTATTAATAACAGTATCACATTAAAAAGCACAAGATTATGCTGAACTTGTATAAGACACTAGCTGGAACTCAGCTGGAGGGTTGAGTGCAATTCTGGGTATCACACTGAAGGAAGGATGTGAATGCATTGGAGAGAGTGAAGAAGATGTTTATGCAAATAGTTTCAGGGAAGAGAAACTTCAGTTATGAGGACAGCTTGGAGAAGTTGGGGCTATTTTCCTTTGAGAGGAGAAGACTAGGAGAAGATTTCATATAAGTTTTAAAATCATGAGAAGTTTGGACAGAATGGACAGGGAGAAATTGTTCCCTCATTAAAAAAAAATCAAAAGGAGAGGGCAAATATTTAAAGAAATTTGCAAAAGAAACAACTGTGATGCATGAAAAATCTGATTGAAATGGTGAGTGGTTAGTGTCTCAAATGCATTACCTGAAAGTGTGGTGGATGCAGCTTCAACCATGACATTCACAAGAGCGGTAGATGAGTATTTGAAATAGTATGCAGGGTTAGGGGTAAAGGCAGGAGAATGACACGACTCATTCGGAGGTCCAGTGCAAAAATGATGAGCCAAATGTGCTCCTTCTGCATTGTGAGAATTCTGTGATGCTGTGCTCTTTTGTGTCAGTCTTCACTGCAGAAGACATGAAAGGGATCCCAAGGGTAAGGGGAAAAGGAGGGAGGAATTTTAGAAAGCAGAGTATCTGGCCCAAATGTAAACATTGCTTACAAAATGGGCACATGTGAATACTTAAATGGGTCTAGTGACTTCAATTACCCTCAAACAAAATATGTCTATGCATATATGGCCAACATCATACACATGTAGATACATTGCTCGATGGAAGCATTACTACTGCTGTGTATCTGATGTATGTAATTTCAATTTAAGTACAGCCAATTCAGTTGTAGACATCATGTCTATTTAATGTTCTTTTTCATGAAGGATGAGGCTATCTGTTGATGGTCAGTATCCAAATAGCAGCAACGCATCATTCCAGTGGTAGGAAATGAGCAAGGCAGCTTTGTAATAATCAAAACAAGAACTAGCATTTCCCTTGAAAATGTAGTCACAGGTTGACTGGTTGTGCCTCTGGGTTTGCTACTGGCTCTGTTCTTCCTGTTGCTTTTATTACTGTACCCTGGTTGACTGCATAGGTGTTGATTCGAAACAGCAGCAACTTGCAATGTTAGTCTAGGGGTGGCACCATCTCTGTTCCTGGTGACTGCTGTCATTAAATGCGCCCCCCCACTTCAAAACAGTAACCCATGTCCTCGAATGCGATGTTGTCTCCCCCACTGAAATATTGAATCTCTCCCCCAATCACATTTATTGTCCCTTCTGCATCCCAAGTTACAATCCATCATCCCAATTCCATGGAATGGAATTTGGATCCACAATTTTCTGACACAAAGATGAGAGTTATATCATGAAAAAAGGTGGACGTAAGGAAGAGATGGAAGGATTGAATTAGAGAAATTTAGGGGAAAAAATCTAAAGCAGTGGCCTCGAGCAAGGCTGTAAATCAGAAGAAATTGGAAGGAATGCAGTAGATTCAAATGAAGAGTGTTGTAATGGCAGAGAAAATTGCAAAGGTACAGTGGAACAAAGACGTTGAGACATTTATCTGCAAGGAGAAGAATTGTACTTTTGAGATGCTGGGAGACTTGGGACCAATGAGGAGAGAGTGATGGGTTACCAGGATTTTGTGCAGGACATGATACAGACATACAAGTTTGGATTAGCTGAAATGTATCTGTGGTGCAGAGCAGAAGGTTAGCCAGAAGAACATTGATATAATTCAATCAGGAAGTGAGAAATGCAAAGATGACTGTTTTCACTGCAAATGGGATGAAAAGGCATGATGGTGAAATGACCAGAAACATAATAGACAGAATTCAGTGAGGAGAACTGTGAAGTGGTATACTTGGGAGCACAGTTATGGAATGATTTTGAAAAGTAGAAAAGCCAGAAAAAAACCTTACACAAGTGCTTAAAATGCAGCAGAACAAGTTGATGAGGCATTTTAAATACTATATAGGTTACTTGTTTTATGAGCAGTAGCATGGAAGATATAAGCAAAAAGACAATGCTGGAAATTGATTTAAGGATCTGGTTAAATCACAACTGTGGACAATTTTTGTGCACCACACTGTAGGAAAGATGAAAAGAATGCGAATAGCGCTGAGGATGTTTATGAGGATGTTACCAGGAATGAAGAACTTCATTCATGAGGAGAGATTAGAAATGCTTGAACTGTTTCTCTTTGCTGCAGAAAGGTTTCAGAGTGACATAACAGAAAATTTCAAAATGATGAAGCTGACAGAATGACTACGGATGATGTCACCAAAAGATAGCATGTTGATGAAACTTAAGAGGGAGGAGAAAAGATTCTTGAGGAGTTTCCTAAAGTGGCAGTTTGGGATGGGAGGGGGAGCCAATGGTAGAGTTGTCCTGACTATGATTAGAAAGGTAAGAACTAACGTCAATAGAAAAAAAACAGAACAGATATAATACAGGCTACCAGTTCACAGTCACCCATTTGTTGTTTGAGGCATCAAAATCTAACAGTGTATACATTTTGAAGTATCCTGTGGTCTTTGTTAACTAGGCCATTGTCAGAAGGAATTAAACACTTTTGAGTTATTTTTTTCTCTCACTTCTCTTATTAGTTTTAAATTTCAGAATGTGACTTTGAAATATATCCAGTAATGTCATGGAATCAGGCAGGCAAAGACAGCATTCTTATTAAGTGCTATTAAATATGCTTTACATCCGAGCAGTAGACTAATGTGCTAAGTTAAGACTTCCAGAGTGAGGAAGATATAATTTATTTCAGTGACTGACAGAATGTTCCATGGTCTAGGGGAGGGATAACTTGGATTAGCTGTCTAATTTGAACTGAACTGAAAAATATTTTGCTTTAAAATACTAAGTTAACAAATCCTGTCTTTGCCTTTCAACCATGGAGATGACAAGACAGTCATTTATTGAACAAAAAAAAATTAGCTTAACCTTAGAACGCATAAAAAATTAAGCAAATATTAAATATACAAAGCAAGGTTGTCTGACATTTAAATAAAAACACTGCAAAAAAGAATGGAGACTACATTTTCCCTTTTTCCTTTCAGTCATCATTCCACTTTATTCGTAACAAAAGTTTTCCAAAAATATGCCTCCGGAGAAAAAAGGATCCATCTTTCAAAACAAAGTGAATTGCGAACATTGTTCGAAAGATCATTATAATTTAATTTGGTGCCAGTCACATAACACGTGGTGAATGTGTGGTCAACAGCAAAAAATAACTTTGTAAATATTATCTGAAGCTAAACACAAGTCCATTCCATGTTTATTACTCAAACTGAACAGCAACAGCAGATCAATTCTGCAATGAATCATGCACTTCATTGACAAGTAAAAAATTGACGTATTTACTGCATTGTGACATGTTTATTCAACACTTTGCATTTATGAGATACAGGCAATTGCTTGGCAGTTTTGGCACTATTTGTTCCATCCACATAATTACAATTGGTCCTTTCGCATGGATTCACAAAGTTTCATTTTATGTTCCATTTCAACTAACTGTGAAGGAAGACGAATGCCAGGATTTGGTTTCTTGAATTACAAAAGATGCATGTTTATAATAGAGAATACTACCAGTATTTTAAGCATTTTAATTGATAAAAAAGAGACTTTTCTAACAATTGATGCAGAGTGCCATAAAATTGGTTATCATAATCATCTTCACTAGCATTGGTGTCAATATTAACTGCCCCGCCAGCCAATAACAGTAGAAGTTGCTAGGGCAGCCCCTGGTCAGAGGTGGCATAATATGTTCATCTGTAGGCATAAGTATGGCTGCAGTAGCAGAATTAGCTTGCTTGAGCCAGCATTAAAGTGAGGCCATAAGTTAGCACAATGCTAACTTTGAGAAGGTGTTATCTCAAGGTAATAGGATCTACTGTGAACAAAGAATCTTACAAATTAATATACATGGAGTTTTGTGGAAACAACAGCTAAAGATGAGTGTAGGAAACAGTCCAGTAAGAGGTGTGTGAGAACAGACAGCCTGAAATCTGTAGCAAGTATTAGAAAGAAAAGGAGGATCCCACAAAAACAGAGACAAATGATAAGGTTGGGATTATGTCTAATAAAAATCCAGGAGATCATACAAGTTCATTGAGCTTTGAAAGTGATTGAGTTTTAGTCTTATAAATGAAAAAAAGATTTAAAAAGAGCTAGAGTAGGGGCAGTAAATTTCCTTTCAGAAGAGAGTGTTGACTAGAATGAGTTACAGTCAGTTCTGATATAAGGCAATAGTTCTGTTCCCATGCAATCTTGCGTTATAGGAAAATTGTGCAATAACCACAACATATAAAGTATTGGGGACGGAATCGCATTAAAACCAGTACAGGTAGGGAAAATTCACGTTCTACAAATAGTGTTCTGTAATTCTTCAATCGTATTAAAACCAATTCGCGTCGAAGAAACATGTGTTATATCAGAACCAACTCTATAATGTAACTGCAAGATAGGGGGCAATGTCCACCTGAGCCTCCAAGGTCAGGTGGGATCAAAACTGCTCACAACTCATTAGCTAAAGAATGCTAACGGTAGGTGTAAACATAAAACTCCACATGTAACTAACATTATAGTAGAACCAATATTATGAATCTGTTGGCAATTAGTAAGAACTAACTTCCATTTGCATCTCCCGTGATTAGGACAGTGGGAAGTAGAAGATGGGTAACAGAATTTGAGAGGGATAGCAATGAATAAGATGAACAACAGAATTCAAACAATCCTTAGAGATGAACAATGTCTGAAAAAGAGTATAACCGTTTACTTTGGAATGTGAATTAATGGGATGTATTTTAAGATCCCAAGGCCTGATGATACTGATGTACGGTAAACATCATGAGATTACAAGAAACCTTGGGCTGTCCACAGGGGTGTCCATCATTGCTCAGGTGTTTCACAGGATTGAAAGTATAGATGAAGGGGGATGGAAAAGTGACAATGTTGCAGGTAAGTATTGTGAATCAAAATGTGTAAAAGTGCTCAAAATTTGATGCTAACACACTATATACATGTCCATTCCTGCTTTTATGATGGCTGTCATTTTGGTTAACCCACAGGCAGAAAATATGTCCAGAAAATGTGAATCAGATCGCATTTTTGGCAGGACTCCTGTGTCTCTAGCCTTGCTGTATTTGTAGGCATTTTTCAGGCTCCCCCAAATGCACCTGCTTCTGTATAAACATCACGCCATGATCACAATGAAGGTATTATACTGCACAAGGTAAAATCCTGAGGATGATGACACACACTTAATTACTACCATAAAAAACATACTTCATGTAATTGAGTTCCTGAGAAAATGTTGCAGAAAATTTGATAGAATTAATTGGATAGTTTCCCAGCCAGAGGACATTTTGAGTAAACAAATATCTTTTCTTTTACAAAACAATGTAGACCTTGAACAGAACATGTCTTTTTTTAATACATGTAAAAGATGATCTACAAATACGAAGACAGTTTTATATATGATTTTTGACAATACAGTGCCTTTAAGAGATGCATTCTGTTCTGCTTCTCTTGCAGAGAGGTGTTATCACAGTGATACCAAAATGTCTCCTTCAGACAGGCAGTGGTAAATAGTTTTGAGTTCTCCCTGGGTAGTTTTTGTGAAGTAAAATGAATCGTGGGTGTGTGGGATCAGGCTTATACAGAGACCCAGAGATTTTGGTTTTGCTTTCAGTTAGTTGGTACTTTTGCTGACTGCTGGAGCTAAAAACTGCAGTTAGCTGCTACAAGAGTGACATCTGAGGCAGAAGGCTTCCTCTCGAAAAAAGATCAAAAAAGTGATTTCGTTCTTTCAGTGTTTCTTTCTACTGAACTGTCGAGAAAGAGTATTTGAGAACAATGACTGGTTTCGAATTGCCTTTGCCAAGGATGTGTTTATGGGATGCTGCCTCTATTGGAACAGTTGATGGTTAGTGGTTAATTAATACATTATCTTGTTAAGTTTTTCAATGCAGTAACATTGTGCAAATTCTTAATTTTTTTTATCCTTTGACTATGTTGTAAGAATGAAGTGTGTTTTGATTAAAGCTGAGTGGTGAACCAATCAAATCCTATCTGGAACACAGCACCTCACACTTGCCTGTTAAAAAATGTAAAAGTTGGGGTCTAAGCTATCTCCATTATATACTCTGGGATGACTGGTCTGGTCCATAACAGTTTTGAGAATATAAACTTAGACTTTGATTTAATCATTTTAAATTAATTTTCATTTGTAATAGGTGCGACAGAAAATATTTTGCTTTTCTTTATTAAAATGTATTATAATGCATTGAGATAGGCAGAACATTGATGAAAGGTAAACTGAAACTCCTATATCTCTGCAAAATTGGATAATTGCATTCTCATATCAAATTCAATTAAAACGACAATTCTCCATCATAGAAACCTGAAATTGTGAGGAAACCCAAAGGGAGCCAAATACATAATTTTTTGCAAGACTGAATTTAAATCCAATCAGGCTAAGAAGATTTATATGAAGGTCTAATTTTCCAAGGTCTTTCAGTATTCTTCACAGGCAGTATTAAATCATAGGATCTGCTTCTGGTCTCCTGAGCCACATTTTAAATTCTTATTTAGTGTTCTGAAAATGACAAAGCCTAATCTGTTCCCTGGAATTACAAGAAAAATCTATTAGACTTCACATTATACACCTTCAAGGTGGTTGGCTGCCATTGTACCATAATAGTGTCAATCAGTTTCTAAGCAGGTTTTGTTCACTTGACAGATTCCTTTCAATCCTCAGTACTAGTTATAAATTTCCTGCAAAATGCCAAACCCATCACAATTGGGAGAGAAAGTCCGAAACTTCTAAGATCCTAATGAGTCTTGACAAGGTGGAGTTGGAGAGGATGTTTCCTCTTGTGGAGGAATCTAGAATTAAGAGATACTGTTCAATAATAAGGAGCTGTCCATTTCAAATTAGAATCAAAAAATCCCAACAGTGTGGAAGTCAGCCATTTGGCCTATCAAGTCCATACTGACCCTCTGAAGAGCATCCCACCCAGAGCCAGCAGAGTTTTAAAAAAAAGGGAAAGATAGATAGATCTTTGGTAAGAAATAAGATGGAAAATTATTGAGGGTAGGTTGGAACGTGGAGTAATCAGATCAGGCATGATCTTTTTGAATGGCAGAGCAGGCTGAGGGGATAATGCAACTGACACTGCTCCACAATGATATGTTGTTATGTTCTAATGGAGAAGCTGAAACTCAAGTATTTAGAAGGGAAAACATATCAAAAAGGGTATCTAAAGTTTCACAGCTTCATTTCCTCCACCTTCGGGAAGTTCGCCTTTGGTGAAGTATTCCCGATTCACAAGACATTCACAAGATCTGAATGTCTGAACAGTATGCTTATCTAGCAGTTATAGAGTAAATGTAAGCTGAATCCAGAATCATCAACCGACTGAAGAATAGGAAAATTGCTTTGAATACATGACAAACTTATACTTCAGAAGATCCCTAACTGTAGTGATTCATTGTAACCAGACCTATCTGATAGGAAACCAGTGAAAATTCAGCTTCACCTTAATGCCATAGACCACCCTATAACAATTTCCCTCATACACTCGTTTTTCCCTCCCACATGAGATTCACCTCCACTGATTTAAGTCCATGAGATGCAGACTTCAACTACATCAACCTGCTTGTCTGACAGCCAATACTACATAAGAAGGAATTTCCAACCCAAGCTAGCTATCCTTCTCTGTGGTAACTGTCTGATCTGAATTAGATGCATGTAATCGTCATCTCATACATGACACATAAATGAGCTTCTGACCACATATTCACATCATCACTAACATTATGAAATCCACCTGTATAAACTTCCAGACTTTATCTCTCCTTCAATCTCATCCACTACAGAAAGCCTTTTCCATGTTTTTGCTGCCTCTAGACTCAAGCATTCCAATGCACTCCTGATTGTCCTCACATATTCTAGCCGCCAAACATTGAACGGCTTTGAAAAATTTACTCGTTCGATCCTACTTCAGAATAAATTCTGTTTTTTTTTTCACCTGGAAATGATCAGAATTCTTACAAATGGTGGATAGGAAATTGTGGTTTGGTCATGCAGAAAGAAAAGGAGAACTCTGGGACAGGGGATGCCCTGAGTTTTCTTGTGAGGTCTGGACAATTATCCTGATTTGACAAAGGAAAATTTTAAACTTAGCTGACAGAAATTCATCTGTGTTGGTCTAGCAAGAGGTTCAATTGAAACAAAGAACCTCAATATACATGAATTTAAAAATTGTCATCTGCAGTACCTGAGTATCCTAATTGTCTGCAAAATGATTAAACTGTCAGAATGTGTGTAGATTAAATAAACAACTTCTTTCAAATTATCCCCTCATCCAGGTATTACCTTATGTACGTTTTTGGATCTTCGCTCTGGGCATTGCAGCTGCAGGCATTAATAGGTCAATGGCCCCTTGATATCTCCACAAACTTTCCTTTTTGATTTGATTTCGAAGTTGTGATATGCATTTGCCCTGAGGAGAACAAAACCCAAAGCCTCTTTTCTGACAATATTCATGTGTGATTTGATTTTTTCATTCATCAAGAGACTTTGGAGATACCAACCACTGTCTTCAGCTTTTCTGAAATTCTATTGGTCTTTGTTGACCTTCAGTGGTTTCCAAATACCCAGGACCTTTTAAAGTTCCTGTATTTGTTTTTAATTCACTTAATAGATTTACACCTGCCTCATCCATCCCCAATAACCTCCTCCCCCAACTTCAATGCTTTCTTAACCCCTCACCCTTGGTCCTCCAACCCACAACCATCACACAATAACTTTGCCTCAGTAAGGATAGTTGTATCCTCTCTTGTCCCACTCTCACTGCCCTAAACACATTATCACTGCACCATCTCCCTCGTGTGTTGTAGCCAAAAGGGAATTACAACCAGAGCATCTTTCGCTGATAGCAAACAGCCTGATCAGAACTGGAAGTTACAACCAAGACCTTCACCACATGCAGTGTTGCTCCCTGTCTACATTGTCTGCTTCAAACACTTCAGTAAACCATAAATGTCTTCTCCAAATCGAGAGTCAATAAAAGTGAACAGTGGACAACCTGTTAGTTGTTGGTGATCCCTTCAAACAGCATTGGTGGAATTTTCTTCCAGCTACTGAACACACAGTCAGCTTTGCCTCTTGAAAAGTAAGCATTAGCTGTAATGACAAGAATTCAAGAACTCAGAGAAAAGGAACCTGAAACTGAAGGAACCTGAACTGGAGCTGCAGAGCAGGCAGAATCTGGAGAAAGTGCAAGGTTAAATAAAATCTAAAGCAAAATGATTTCAAGGGATATTGTTGATTGGTGAGTAGCTGGTGTGTGTTTCTTTATAGGTTGTTCTTCAATCTTCAGTTTATTTCTGTTAAGTTTAGCTGGTTTATGAAATAGAGATGTGACAGGGAACCTCAATCCTGTGGCATTCATATCTTGTTCCATGTGGCAGCTCCAGCATTTTTCTCTTTTCTTGGCAACCACATGTGCAGGAAATGTTATCAGTTGGTACAGCTCAGAGCTTCTGAGGCAGCTGGTGTCATGGTGATGCAGCTGTGAGACTGAGATACATGGATAGCACATTTCTAGATGTGGTCACCCTACAGCAAAAGGGTTGGCAGGCATAGAGAATTGTGCAACTGCCAGACAGGTAGGTACTGCATGTAACGGTTCCTTTTGAGAATGCAGGCAAACAAAAGCCTAAACGCGATGGATGGTTCTCCCCAGGAGGGCTTATTAAAGGATGCAGTAAGTTAGAATGGTGGTGTCAGGGGACAAAGAGAGAGAAAGGGAAAGGGAAAGAAGCAAGACCGGCAGGAGGTTCAATAATTATTGTAAAAGACAGAAACGTCTACAAATGGGCATGTGAGTAGAGAGTGTTGTATTGCTAATCTGGTGCTGTTCATGTCACTGATGGCAGCAGAACATCCTGAGTGGCAAAGATAAACAAACAGTCAAAGGTTGTGGTGTATCATAGTACCAACAACATTGTTAGAAGTTGGGATAAAAGTCTTGCAGTTGGATGTCAGGAAGGGAACTAAGAACCAGGACTTGATGGGTAATAAAATCCAAATTATTCCCATTGTACATGTTTGTGAGTGTAGAACTTGACATACAGTACCAATGAGTGTGTGACTGGAAAGATGGTGCAGGACAGAAAGTTTTAGATTTCTGTGGCACTGGATTCAATTTGGGGGATAGGGGCAGTGTGGTTGGAACCTGGAAATGCTGGATGGCTTGTACCTCAACAGGACTGGAACCAATATCTTGGCTGGGAGGCTTGCAAGTGCTTCTGGGAAGAATTTAAACTAGTTTGACAGGATTAGGGAGCCTCAGCATTATACAGAAAAAAAGGGGAGAAAAGTAGAAATAAATAAATCACTTTTACAAATTGCCACCCAAAACATGTTTCCTGTTGGATTGACAAAATGGGTGTAGCTTTTTTGCAAATATTGGGATGTGCCCAAGGAATAACATCTCGCCCTGTATGCCTAAACATAAGGCATAATCCTACAATCGCATGCAAATTCTTCACTGCAAATAAATATAGCTGATGGAATTTTGCATTAGTTTAGTATATTTATATATGTGTTATTCTATATAAAACGTAAGACACAGGCTGCATTAGTGGCACCTCCAGAATATGGACACATTTTATCTAACTATATATTAATAAAATAATTTCCATGCCTTCAGCTCTCAAATTTCTTCACAGCCAATATAGTATTATGAAAATAATAGGTCAAGTATAGAAGAGATGCAAATGGACTGGCGGATTCATTGCCCAGGAAAAAGAAGGGGCACTGGTTACGATGTGAAATTGTTGAACTTAATGTCACATCAGAAAATTTGCAAAGTGCTTAGTCAAAAATTGAGGTATTATTCTTCAAGCTTTTTTTCACCCAGAGAGTGGTAGATACATGTTGCCTGAGATGGTGGTAGAGGCAGGTATTCTTCCAACAGTTAAGATGCATCTGGATGAGTACTTAAAATGCTAGGGCATAATGTGCTATGAACCAAGTGCATTTAAATGAGATTAGTGTAGGTTGGTGTTTGATGCATGGCGTAGGCTTGGCGGGCTGAAGGACATGTTTATATGCTGTATGACTCTTTGACTTTGATTAATCATGTATTGCATTAGCAAACAAGGAACTCAAGATCCTATGTCAGAAGAAAGGTCACTGGACCCAAAAAGCTAACTCTGCTTTCTCTCCACGGATGCTGCCAGATTTGCTGAGTTTCTCCAGCAATTTCTGCCTTTGACTTAAGATAGTAAGATGTTTCTTTGGTGGATGTCTATTGGCCAACACATTGAGAGAACTTGATTTTCTTCAAATAATTTCCTGTACACTTTTCCATTGTCATGCCAGTACATGCATGAAGAGAGTACAAATTTAACAGGGCATTTTTAAAAAGGACACAATAGTATTTTTTTTAAGATTGCTGACACCACATTAGGTGACTTTCATAGCATCAAACTCCAGACAAGATTCAACACTTAAGCAAATACGCAGAATAGTTTTTTGGTAATAAAAACTTAAACTAGTTCCTAAAGACTGGCAAATTTTATGAATCAGCATATTCTTTCTTCTGTTGCAGCAGCAAAGTACCAGCCTGAACTTGCAAAACTTGCAACCCAGTGCCCAACATTAATTGTGATTCTGCAATTGAACAACATGCTGATGTGGAATGAGGACCACACTCTTCATTTGTCAGCTGATCATCAGGCAGCTAAAGTATTCTGGGATAATAGGAACTGCAGATGCTGGAGGATCCGAGATAACAAGGTGTGGAGCTGGGTGAACACAGCAGGCCAAGCAGCATCAGAGGAGCGGGATTCTGCCTGTTCCAGCTTCCAAGATCTCCTGACAGTCAGTCTCCGAGATATTTTATAATGAGTGACCTCAAAACCAGCTGCAAGCCTGTCACTCAGCAAAATCTTTATTCTACATTTAACACTGATTAATCATGGAACACATTAGGCCCACCATGTGGGAAACTAACGATCATAATAAAGACTGTTGTGAGTACGACAGTGTTGCCATTGTCTCAATCCCGTCTTCATTTGTCTGTGGGTGTGACGTGGTAATTTGAGGTAAAATTGTCGGAATAAAAAAATTGTTGCTTTAACTCATCAAGGCTCGCTGCTGAATTATTTAAGTTGGGAGAAGTACCAATGGGTTAACAAAAAAGACATTTTCCATATACTATCTTATTATGGACTTGAAAGTAACAGGTATATTCTGTCTTCAACAATATCCAGTCAAAGAGGCTATTAGACCTTAAATTTAGATAAGCAAAATAACACCCCTCATGAATATTAATGTAGTTACTCTAGTAGAGGACCAGTGATCCAGAAGACTGAATGAATGATTCAGCTTGTGTGATCAAAACAACCATAGATTAGTTAAGCACCGGACTAAGTTAGCCATATTATTAATCAATGTATCAGAAACTACCTGTGCCATTTCTGGATTAATTGCATCCCACTAGAAGGGCTGACTATCAGAAATTGTGCAACTGTAGTACATAATTGGGAAGGAGCAGCCTTAGACATCCTCAACATGGACACTGAAACCCATGAAATCTCATGGCATCAGGTCAAACAATGACTAGATAACCTCCAGCTGATTAACACTACCACCTCAGTCAGCTGAAGAAAATCTTTCCTCCATTTTTAACAACACCAAAGAAGTACTGAGAACCTGAATGTACTGTATTTGGGGAAACCTCAATGTTTATCTCCAAAAGTGGCTTGATAACACCACTAAAGTCTTAACTGGTGGATTCCTGAAGGAAATTACTGCCGAGCTAAATGGTAAGCACTGAGAAATCCAAACTTGTGTGACCACGTCATCAACAACGTACCTGTTACAAATGCAGCTCATCGTGATAACATTGATCGGAGTTACCACTGTGCAATTTTTACAGACACTATCACATCTTTACTCCGAACACACCATCAAGACCATTGTGTTGCTATACCACCCACGCTAAAAGTGAAAAATCCTGAATAGATTGAGCAGCTCAAAACTAGGTTCCAATGAGACATTATGAGATAACAACATGAAGTGTATTGTATTAATCCACAATCTGCAACCTTATGGCTGAGCATACCTCTCATTTTACCATTATCATCGAGCCAGGGATTAATCATCATTCATTGGGTCTTCAAGAGACTGTGCAAGAGAGCATGAGGCATAGCTAAAAAAATGAGGTGTGAACCTGGTGAAGCTACAACATGTCCCTTCATGCACACTGGACTGTAGAAGCAGCATGCAAAGCAATCTAGAAACAGGTAAGGTCAAAGCTGTGCAGTGTTGCCATATCCATTGATATATCATAATGTATAATTAAACAACTAAAGGGAGGCAAAGGGTCGCTGATCATTCTGTTTTCAGTGATTGTAAATGACAGCAAATCAGTGTACAAAGTTAAGACTGAAGCATTGTCAACAGCTTTGACCAGAAGTGTCAACTAGCCAATCTACCTTGGTATCTTCCTGAATATTACCACTCCTTTGTCTGTTCGAATGTGTTTTAGTCTCTTTGGATTCTACCTCCATCTTTTGTTTACTCTCTCTCCTCCCCGACTCCATCTTCCGTACAAAAACAATCCTCTTCCTTGCTACCATCAATTCTGAAGAAGGGTCACTCAATACAAAACGTTAACTCTGATTTCTTTCCACATATGCTGCCAGGCCTGCTGAGCTTTTCCAGCAATTTCTGTTTTTGTTTCAGATTTCCAGCAGTTTCTTTTTGTCATTTTTAAAATAAAATATTTTAGGCCACAGATGGAGTGCCTTACCTGCTGTTCTGGCTGTCACACTATCGAAAGGACATGATTGCACTGGAAATGATGGAGAGAAAGCTCATGAAGAAGTGGCCTGGGTTGAAAAGTCTGAGGTATGAGTAGAGATTGGATAGGCTGGGCTTGTTTTCCTTGGAGCAGAGGAGGCTGAGGGGGGATTTGATTGAGGCATGAGAGGCATAGACAGAGTAGTTTGTGAGATTCTCTGCCCCATGGCAGTTGTGCCTAAGGCCAAAGGGCATAAATTTAAGGTGAAGACTAAATGATTTAGAGGAGATCTGAGGAAAAATGTTTTCATCCAGAGGTTGAATTGTGGAAGGTGTTGCCTGAGAGAGTGGAGAAGGCAAGTACTCTCACCACATTTAAGAAGCACCTGGGTAAGCACTTAAAATGCCAGGGCATAAATAGGCTATGGACCAGGTGCAAGTAAATGGGATTAGTGCAACTTAGTGTTTGTTAGATGCATAGAAATAGTGGGCTGAAGGGCCTGTTTCTATGCCATCTGACCCTAAGACTTTATGACATCAGATTATGAGGATGTTGCCTGGTCTGGAGCGAAGGTCTTATCAGGAAAGGCTGAGGGACTTGGGTCTGTTCTCATTGGAGAGAAGAAGGCTAAGAGGGGATTTAATAGAGACATACAAGATGATCAAAGGATTAGGTAGGGTGGACAGTGAGAGTCTTTTTCCTAGGATGATGACGTCGGCTTGTACGAGGGGGCATAGCTGCAAATTGAGGGGTGATAGATTTAAGACAGATGTCAGAGGCAGGTTCTTTACTCAGAGCGTGGTAAGGGTGTGGAATGCCCTGCCTGCCAATGTAGTTAACTCAGCCACATTAGGGGCATTAATATGCCTTGGAGAAGCATATGGATGATGATGGGATAGTGTAGGGGGATGGGCTTAGATTAGTTCACAGGTCGGCGCAACATCGAGGGCCGAAGGGCCTATTCTGCGCTGTATTGTTCTATGTTCTATGTTCTGGAAGTGAACAAATAACACCACCTCCTGACACTCCAAGCCTTTTCATAACTTCCGTTCATCTGAATATATGCAGCTTTCACAGAACTCATGAAGCTCGACACTGTCTCGTATTCAGCAACCTGGTAGCCCATCCAACATTTAATATTTTCTTCCTCCAGCTCTGGCACGCTGCGTGCCGTAGCTATAATCTCCAAGATGTAAGACAGCCACTTGCCAATGCTTCAATTGCTTCTCCTAAATCTGAGAACTCTGCAACTTAAAAAAATCAGGATGGTAGCTGCATGAAACGTCATCACCTCCTTCAAAAGTTGTACATTTCTGACTTGGAAATAAATCATTTTTGCTCCATGGTCACGAGGTTAAAATCCTAGGATTTGTTCTCTAACAACATGGAGAAACAGGTCAAGGCAGCAGTTCACCACTTCCTTCTCAAAGACGACTGGGAACAGAAAATAACTGTTGTCATCAATACACAGATTCCTTGAACAAGGAAATATTTTCAATAACCTCCTACCATACCATGATGTTCTAGCAGTACACTGAAAAGTCACACAAGATTTGAACTCACTATCATTGACACATGTGCGACCACTGTGCAAAACTGATATTTTCTAAAATGAAACTCTCAATCTTCGGAGACCACATCATTATTTTTGATTTAGAATTAACCAAAGTTAACATCAAAAAAAAGTTAGTTGCTCAATAGTTCCAGCTTATTCCACTCCCAAGTCTTCACTTCTTATGTAGACCCTTCACACCAAAACAGCATGGACTAAAATCTTGCTGATTAAACCAGAAATAAATCTCATTCACTTCCATCCAGTTTCAAGGGAAGGAAGCGCAGAATAATCAGTGTTAGCCCTAACAAGGGCAGGGCATTTAGATCTGACTATATGATTTGATGACGATGACTTTATGTCTTGTTTATCTCCTCCTTAATGTCACTGAAGGATGAAAATGTCAGCCTTCATACAGTTTGCATGTGTAATCAACTACTTACAACCTTTTCCAAGAACATAAACTTGGTTGTATCTCCATAGAGAAGTTTAGCAAGCTGATGATAAAACACACAGCATTTTGAATATGGCTTTGGATTCTTAATCGATTTACTTCAGATGGCCGGAGATTTCCATAAAACTGCTCTTCATGTAAATATTCCACAACACCTGTAGCCAATGTATGGCAGCAAACCAGGAGCGGCTCCAAAGAAAATTCAGGTCTAAATATACAAAATGTATACATGATTGTTGAAATCAACTTGATCTTACTTTGCCTTACAATCTCTTTCAGTTAATTTTTTAAAAAAATAATGAAGCTTATTTTCCTTAATTCATTATGAGGCAAAAGAAGAAAATTCACCTTAAGAAAGAAAATTATGAAATTTGAATCTCAGACAAATGGCTTTGTGATTTCAAGGTAGACTTATTTCTGATTAAAGTTTTCAGATTGGGAGCATATGAATTGAAATTGAAAGCTGTGTTAAAATATCCATGTCTCTCTTCAGTAATAATGGTGCAGTTATAAATTGGAGCAAGTCAGAATTTTCTTCAGTTCTGCTTGGGGAAAATGGGGCAGGAGGAAGAATTAATTCAGTGCACAAAAGGTAGAGATTGTTAACACAACTGAATTATTTCAATCCAAAGTTAATTATGTAAAACAATAAGGTAATTTAAAGTGAAACGATGCAAAAACAACTCACACTAAAACTGTATCCAAAATTCATTTTTAATTCAAGCCCTTTGATTTAAGTTATTTGTTGATGTCAATTTGAATCTTTGCATTGAATAAATACTTGAGGGAGAGAGTTAAGTTATTTGTTGATGTCAATTTGAATCTTTGCATTGAATAAATACTTGAGGGAGAGACTTAAGTTATTTGTTGATGTCAATTTGAATCTTTGCATTGAATAAATACTTGAGGGAGAGAGTTATTTATTACCAATGCATAAGTTTAGGTGAAAGCAGCTAATCTTCCTGATTCACCCGATCTTGTGCTGCTGGAAGAGGTAAATGAACTTGCCGAAAAATTTGAAAACAATCCCATTTTCCTGCTGTGCGCTTCAAAAAGTATTATACAACATAATCCAATTGTACACATCTAAAAACAGGTGCCATTTCCACAGGGGAAAAAATATTCAAGATGAGCATTAAAATTCTAAAATTTCATCTACTTCCAATCTAATATTCACATAGTGGCTTTTTTTTAAAAGCTGCACTCAAGGGGTATGGTAGATTAAATGAAAAGCTTTAAATTAAAGAAAAGTTAAATAGCAAATAACAGTGATGCTTCAACTGGGTGGAAAGGCATGACTCTGATCATAGACTTTCATTGTTGTACCCCACACTCAAATATTGTTTAAAAGCTCTTATGGGAGGTCATACAGGAGAAGGGAAAAGTACATCAATAGGATGTGATAAAAAAAAAAGGCAGGTCAAGGCTTTTATGGTGAATAAGCACCAGCATTAAATTTGAGTCCTAGAGTCACAGATCTGACAGCATGGAAACAGACCCTTCAGTCCGACATGTCCATGCCAACCAAATAGCCTAATTAAATCTATTCCCATTTGCCAGCATTTGGCCCACATCCCTCCAAATCTTTCTTATTTATATACCATTCCAGATGTCTTTCAAATGTTGTAATTATACCAGCCTTCATCACTTCCTGTGGCAGCTCATTCCATACACACACCACCCTCTGTGTGAAAAAGTTGCTCCTTAGGCCCCTTTTAAATCTTTTCCCTCAAACCTTAAACCTATGCCCTCCAGTTTTGCACTCCCCCACTCCTGGGAAAAGATCTTGTCTATTTACCCTATTCACGCCCCTCATGATTTTATAAACCCCTATAAGGTCACCCTCAGCTTCCGGCACTCCAGGCAAAATACCCCCAGCCTATTCAGCCTTTCCCTACAGCTCATACCGTCCCACCCTGGCAACATTCTTTTAAATCTTTTCTGAGCCCTTTCAAGTTTCACAACAT
This sequence comes from Ginglymostoma cirratum, assembly GCA_024137785.1. Taxonomy (NCBI): domain Eukaryota; kingdom Metazoa; phylum Chordata; class Chondrichthyes; order Orectolobiformes; family Ginglymostomatidae; genus Ginglymostoma; species Ginglymostoma cirratum. The sequence goes on from JAHRHZ010000076.1 coordinate 3,144,664, forward strand.
CTTTCCTATAGCAGGGGGACCAGAACCGCACACAGTATTCCAATAGGAGTTTAACCAATGTCCTGTACAGCCACAACATGACCTCCCAACTCCCATACTCGATGCACTGACCAATAAAAGCAAGTGTACCAAACATCTTCTTCTCTCTCCTGTCTACTTGTGACTCCACTTTCAAGGAACTATGAACTTGCACTCCAAGGTCTCTTTGTTCAGCAACTCTTCTCAGAATCTTACCATTAAGTGTATAAGTCCTGCCCTGATTTGCCTTTCCATAATGCACCACCTCACAGTTGTCTAAATTAAACTCCACCTGCCAGTCCTCGGCCCATTGGCCCATTTGATGAAGATCCCATTGTAGTCTGAGATAACCTTCCTCACTGTCCACTACATCACCTATTTTAGTGTCATCTGCAAACGTATTAAGCATACGTCCTATGTTCACATCCAACTCATTTATATATATATATATATATATATGACAAAAAGCAGTGGACTTAGCACCGATCCTTGTGGCACACCACTGGTCACAAGTCTCCAGTCTGAAAAGCAATCCTCCACCACCACCCTCTGTCTTTTACCTTCGAGCCAGTTCTATATCCAAATAGCTGGTTCTCCTTGGATTCTAACCTTGCTAACCAGTCTGTCATGAGGAGCCTTGTCGAACACATCCATCCCTCTGCCCTCATCAATCCTCTTTGTTACTTCTTCAAAAAACCCAATCAAGTTAGTGAGACACAATTTCCCAGGCACAAAGCCAATGTTGACTATACCTCCTCAGTCCTTGCCTTTCCAAATACATGTAAATCCTGTCTCCGAGGATTCCCTCCAACAATTTGCCCACCACCAATGTCAGGCTCACCGGTCTAATAGTTCCCTGGCTTTTCCTTACCACCTTTCTTAAGTAGTGGCACCATGTTAGCCAGCCTCCAATCTTCCAGCACCTCACCCGTGACTACGGATGATAAAAATATCTCAGTAAGGGGCCCAGAAATCACGTTCCTGATCAGGTCCCATGGATTTACCCATCTTTATGCATTTTAAGATGTTCAGCACCTCCTCCACTTTCATATGGATGCTTTTCAAGATGTCGCTATTTATTTCCCCATGTTGCTTATCTTCTATATCCTACATCACAGTAAACACTATTGCAACATACCCATTAAGTATCTCCCCCATTTCCTGTGGTTCCACACCTAAGTGGCCTTGCTAATCTTTAAGGGGCCCTATTCTTTTCCTGGTTACCTTTTGTCCTTAGCACATTTGTTGAATCCCTTTGGATTCTCCTGAACCCTATTTGCTGAAGCTAGCTCATGTCCCCTTTTTGCCCTCCTGATTTCCCTCCTAAGTATACTACTACCACCTTTATGGTCTTCTGGGAATTCACTCAATCTCTGCTGTCTATACCTGACATATGCTTCCTTGTTACTCTTAACCAAAACCTCAATTTCTCTAGTCATCCAGCATTCCCTACATCTACCTGCCTTGCCCTTCATCCTAACAGGAACATACTGTCTCTGAACTCTCATTCCCCTATTTTTTGAAGGCTTCCCTTTTCCCAGCCGTACATTTACCTGCAAACATCCGCTCCCAATCAACTTTTGAAAGCTCTTGCCTAATACTGTCAAAATTGGCCTTCCTCCAATTTAGAACTTCAACTTTTAGATCAGGTCTATCCTTTTCCATCATTATTTTAAAACTAATATGGTTGTGGTCACTGGGCCCAAAGTGCTCTCCCAATGATACTTCAGTCACCTGCCCAGCCTTATTTCCCAAGAGTAGATCAAGTTTTGCGCCTTCTCTAGTAGGTACATCCACATTCTGTAAAAGAAAATTTTCTTTGTACACGCTTAAACAATTCCTCTCCAAACCCTTAACACTATGGTAGTCCCAGTCTTTATTTGGAAAATCAAAATCCCCCCTCATGACCTCCTTACCAAATTGTTTCTCCATTTCCCACTGGCTACTGCTGGAAAGCCGATAGATTTCAATAAGATGATCATCCATTTCTTATCTCTCAGTTCCATCCAAATAACTTCCCTGGACGTATTCCCAGGAATATGCTCCCAATGTACATCCATAATATTATCCTTAATCAAAAACGCCACTCCCCACTCCACTCTTGCTCCCTTTTCTATCCTTCTTACAGCATCAATACCCTGGAACATTAGCTGCCAGTCCTGTCCATCCCTAAGCCATGTCTCTGTAATTGCTATGATATCCCAGTCCCATGTTCCCAACCATGCCCTGAGTTCATTGGCCTTACTTGTTAGGCCTCTTGCACTGAAATAAATGCAGTTTAATCTATCATCCTCTGCTTTGTTCCTGCCTGTCCTGACTATTTGGCTTGCTCAATTTACAGCATCCACAGCACTTTGGGATTTTATTTGACTTGCCCCTTTTCCCAACTGTACCAGTGTCAGACTGAGCTCTTTCCTCGCTATCTCCCTGGGTACCTGCCCCCAACTCCTCCACTAGTTTCAATCCTCCCAAGCAGCTGTAGTAAATGTCCCCACCAATATATCAATTCCCTTTCAATCCATGTGCAATCTGTTCTTCTTATAAAGGTCTTCTATCCCAGATGAGATTCAAATGACCCAAAAATGTGAATCCTTCTCCCCTGCACTTGCTCCTCAGCCAACTTATTGGACTGAATGGGCCATTTCTATGCTGTAAATTCTATTTGACGCAACATAACATGTCTGTACCTTTTAAATAGCGACAACATCAATTTGATTGAGGCATGATATTGCTCATCAGAAAAGATACATGATAAATTTAACTGTAATTTCATTCATCCAATGGAAAAATCAAATACATGTGAAATCATCAAGGATCTTGCACAAACACCGACTCCAAATTTGAAACATTGGACTTGTTTGAGCACGGTTATTTTTTGCAAAATGCTGCTCATTACAAAGACTAAAGCCACAATTACATAAGACTTGGTATGCAGATTGACGACTGATGTCAAGATAAGTGTTACTTCATTGAAGGTTGCTGTTGCTGTTGGGTGTGGGTGGGTATGAAAATAAATTAAACCAGTAGATCAAGTAAGCAGATGGCATTAGAAAAAGCATTCCCAAAATGACTTTAGAAGCTAATTTTACTGAAAAAGTGTTGACAAACAAATCAGATGTACAAATAAATCTTTGTGCTAAATACCATGGCGTTAAAGAAGGATGCTTTTGGCCATAAATAAATATCGCTCATTTGTGAAATATTCTCTCGCTCGCTCTCTGTAAGGAAGTTCAATAAAGGCACGTGACATAGCACTCAAGATAAAACAAAAAAAAGTCAGCACCTACTGAAATTCATGCGATTGAAACCTGAACAATAGAAGCGTGGAAATGTGGAGATGGGAATTTTTTTTTGTTTTATCTTTAATGCTTTGGCATGTGGCTTTATTGAACTCCCTTAAATTGAGCTATGTTTTCTTTGAATAAATTTAAAAACAGTAGTGAGCCATTAGAAAGAAAACAAATCTAAGAATTGACATGAGCAAAATCCTGCAGCATAACCTGTGTTATTATCATATAGTCTTATGACCAGAAAATATTTTGTACCGTTGAATAATAGATAGCAGACTTAGCCAAAGGGTGGAGTAAACAAAAACATGTTGCCTGCATAAAGCAATATCTTGTGCTACTGCCCTAAAGTCCTAAACTAACCAAAGTTTGTCTGCCTGTACATTATGAACATATTTGATTTCATTAGCAAACATTAGATATTTCAAAGGTGTTTTGTGAGCATCCTCCAGCATTGTATTCAATACACGTTCTACACAATCGTATTGAAAAATTCTAATCAGGATCCTAGGAGAATCTTAGGACCCCAATTACACATGAAGGCTAATTCTGGTGCACATCCATGCTGTCTATGCAAAAATCCTCTGCAAAATGATGGTTGAGCAGGTGCTGGGTACCCATAAAGGCTACCCGTTTTCCTCAAAATAATGTATTTCCTTTATTTCGAACGTTTGGAGCGCAACCACAAAGCTGTGCGATAATTTTTGATATACGAATCAATAAAAGTGGATTTATTACAGAGAACCTCCCAGCAAGTACAATACTTTTTACAAGCTTCTAAATTCCTTTTGAAAATGGAACTTCAGTAATACGAGCTCCTGGGCTTAAACCCACTGCTTATTATATTATTAGTTGTAACGACTTTAGACATTGATTGAGTTGCTGCGATGAGAGGATAAATTATGAAATTAATCGGTAAATCAAGCTCTATGGTAGAGAAGAGAATAGTAACAGAGTGGAGATAGGAGAAAAAGTTGCTGAAAGTAAGACACAAATAAAGTGACAGCATCTGTAACTTATGCCAGCATAAGCAAGGGGCTAAACAAAGTACCTTTACGGATTAAACCCATAACTATGTAAAATGTTTTACGTCTATATAAGTGAAGAATTTATGTACTCGAAAGGAATAGTCTGATGTGGTTTGAATAATGAACAGTGATTAAATATTCTGGACATCAAGCTTTTAAGCTGAACACTCACAGGAAATAGATGGGTTGAATGTGTGATCAAGTTGATATGTGGATATATGTTGATATATCCTTTGTAAAGATCATACTTGATAGGTAAATCATTTCTTTTCATTTCTTGCTTATTTGGGTTTGCTGATTCAATCTCAAAGCTGATTGAGATGCAGGATCAACATGACAGCTGTATACTTTGCTGCTATACTTCATAATATCCACTAATATTAAGTGCTTACGGCTTTCATAGTTAAGAATACAGATACAACCATGAATCCTGCGCAAAGCCTGTAATTTATCTGCCCGAAACGTCAAGCTTTCCTGCTTCTATGATGCTGCTTGGCCTGCTGTGTTCATCCAGCTCCACACCTTGTTATCTCTCATTTATACATTGCTGTTTGTAGAGGCTTATTGTGTGAAAATTGGATGCCGTGTTACCAACATTACAACAGTGGCTGCACTTTAAAAAAATACTTAATTGGCTGTAAAGGACTTTAAGAGATCAGTGCTAAATTCAAGTAATTCTTCTAAAAATCTCTTTGTGTATCAATCTGAATACGAGTATAAATCGCAATAGAGGGCAGAAAAGTCCTGTTGAAAGGAAGACACTGGTGTGGACACAGCTGGGATTTTGCATACAGTTCTCAGACTTCCATTATATAGAGTGGTTACATTGAAGATTCAGTACCGTGAAACCCAGGCTCAATGGTTATGATCATGGCCAAAGGCTACAAAAATAAAACATGACACTGCAACAGAAAATAGAGAAAAAAAATTTAGCAGGCACATGGAAGCATCACCACTTGAAAGGTTCCCTCAAAGGCACATGGCATCTGACTTGAAACTACATTACTTGTGGTCAAGCAACCATGGGCCCAAAATTGGACATTCTAAATTGACCCACAGCTGGAGAAATCAGGCCTGACAGAAATTTGTCCAAACTTACTTAAACAGTAGTCAGCAGCTATCGACAACAGAGAACAATGGAAACCAAGATCAAAGAGGTGACAAAGGTTCAAAGGGAACCAGTTATCATCAGCCCAAGGTTTGGGGAGTGGAGAAGTGCCAACGAGATGTTCTGGCATCTCGATTGCCTGAGTATGTACATTTTACACATCCCAACATCTCATCATGGAAGAATATGGAGCAACTCCTTTGCATGACCCCATTTGCCAAAAGCTAGAGAACATCTGGAAGATCTGGGATGAGGGGGTGAAGGACACACATTTGGAAGCAACCCTCTTCCTGAAGATGGACAAGGAAGACTTATAGCAGAAGACTGCGTGACAACCCAGGAAAACCCAGGAAACGTTCTACCCTGGACTGCAAGTTCCATCTTTGTGGAAGAGAGCCAGGCCCATATCAGAGAGGAAGGAAATTCCAACAGCCCAGCTCAAACATGTGGATCATTGCAGATATCTTTTCTCAGATGGATAGAGCTTGATAGAGAGTAAATACAGTCATCGAGTTATACAGCACGGAATCTGACCCTTCAGTCCAACCCATCCATGCCAACCTAGTCCCATTTGCCAGCATATGGCCCATAACCCTCTAAGTCCTTCCTGTTCATATACCAGTCCAAATGTTGTAATTTTATCCAGCTCCACCATTTTCTCTGGCAGCTCATTCATACATGCACCACCCTCTGCATGAAGGAGTCAGCCCTTGGGTCCCTTTTAAATCTTTCCCTTCTCAACTTCAACCTATGCAGTCTGGTTTTAAACTCCCCCACCCTAGGAATAATACCTTGGCTACTCACGCTATCCATGCCTCTCATGATTTTATAAACCTCTATAAAGTTACCCCTTAGTCTCTGGTGCTCCAGGGAGAAAAGCCCGACCTATGCAACCATTCCCCATAACTCAAACCCTCCAATCCTGGCAGCATCCTTGTGAATCTTTCCTACATCCTCAAGTTTAACAACATCCTCCTACAGAAGGGCCACCAGAATCATACACAGTATTCTAAAAATGGCCTCACCAATGTCCGTTACAACAGCAAGATATCATTCCAGCTCCTGTATTCAATGCTCTGACCAATGAAAGCAAGCATGCCAAAAGCCTTCTTCACCACCCTCTCTATCTGTGACTCCACTTTCAAGGAAGTATGCACCTGCACCCCTAGATCTCCTTGTTTGGCAACATTCCCCAAGACCTGATCATCAACTAAAAAAGTCCTGTCCTCATTTGCTTTAGTAAAATGCAACATCTCACATTTATCTAAATTAAACTTCATCTATCACTCCTTGGCCCAATAACCCATCTGATCAAGGTCCCATTGTACTCTGAAATAATCTTCTTCATTGTCCACTGTACCATCTATTTTGGAGTCACCCTGCAAACTCACTAACCACACCTCCTATATTCACATCCAAATCATTTATATAAGTGATGAAAAGCAGTGGACCCAGCACCGATCCTTGCAGCACACTGCTGGTCACATGCCTCCAGTCCAAAAAGCAACCCTACGCCTCCACCCTCTGTCTCTTACCTTCATCTACCTTTATGTGTTTTAAGACCTCCAGCACCTCCTCTTCTGTAACATGAACTTTTTCAAGACATCACTATTTATTGTTCCAAGTGCCCGAGCTTCCTTGTCCTTCTCCACAGTAAATACTGACACGAAATATTTGTTTAGTATCTCACCCATCTCCTGTGGTTCCACACATATAGATGGCAACATTGATCTTTAAGGGCCCATATTCTCTCCCCAATTACTCTTTTGCCCTTAATTTATTGATAGAATCTCTTTCTATTCTCCTTAACTCTATTTATCAAAGTTATCTCTTGTCTCCTTTTGTGCCTCCTGATTTCCCTTAAGTATATTCCTGTTGCTATTATACACCTCTCGGGATTGACTCAATCCCAGTTGGCTATACCTGATGTCTGCTTCCTTCTTTTTATTGAACTGAGCCTCAGTTTCAGTAGTGCTTCAGCATTTCCTTCAACTACTAGCCTTGCCTTTCTTACTAACAGGAAAATACTCTCTCAGAACCCTCAATTTCTTATTCTTAAAGGCCTACCACTTTGCAGCCATCACTTTACCTGCAATAGCATCCCCCAATCAACTTTCAAAAGTTCCTGATTAACACTGTCAAAATTAGCCTTGCTCCATTTTAGAACATTAACTTTTTGATCAGTTCTATCCTTCTCCATGGCTGTTTTAATACTAATAGAATTAGGATCACATGGCCCCAAAGTACTTCCTCACCAACACCTCAGCCACATGTGGGAATTTGGGAAATGCTGACATGGTGGTTTTAAAAAGGAATATTACGTTAATAAAATCAAGTAGAACTGCAAGCTGAATTTTGTATCCCTTTGTCTGGTTCACCAACAAGAGAGCATAAACCGGTCAAAATGTCTAAAGCATGGAAATCACACCGTTCCTTCACTATTACTTCATCAATAACCCAGAAGTCCCTTCCTAACAGCTCTGTGGATGTACATACAAGGCAAGAACAGCAGAGGTTCACCTTCTTCACTACCTCTTCCAGGATAATTAGGGATGGGTAATAAAGCCAGTGATACTAAATATTCCACAAACAATTTTTTGGAAAGGTTAAAGAAGGATCAGACGGACACTTTCAAAACTTTAAAAACTAAAAGAGTTGCAGATGCTGTAAATTAGAAACAAAAACGGAAATTGCTGTAAAAGCGCGGCAGGTCTGGCGGCAACTGTGAAGAGAAATCAGAGTTAACGTTTTGGGTCCAGTGAGCCTTCCTCGATCTGAGGAAAGAGTGTATTTTTTTCTCAAAGAGATTATCTTTTCTGTGGGGTATCAAAAGGCCCTCAAGGTAAACATTCCAAACAGAACATGAGCAGCTGGCCATGAAGGTTGCTCCCTGAAGTCATGTCCCAAGGAAGTGGCAAAAGCTTCATGGCCTCATAACCTGATTGTGATCAGTGAATATTACTGCACATCAAATCTTATACAGTACAACACAGCTAATAACATTTGACATTCTCTCTTGCAGGATAAGTTAACTGCAACCTGCACAGGACCAGCACTAGTGGGCAGCAACTTAACCCAAAAATACAGATGGTTCTGCGAAATATAGACCAGCTGCAATGGAACTGAAAATTAGGAAAGTTTTATGAAACTTGCTTTGAATCTTTGTACTGACTTGCAATTCAAATTACATTCTTTCAAAAAATTAGGATACAGAGGCACGGGGATGACACAGAGAAGAGTTACAAGGGTAAAACCAGAAATGCCTGGGTTCACCCATCACGAAAGGAAATTGGGAAACTGAATGGTGCCCAAATTGAGATAACAAGGTGTGGAGCTGGATGAACACAGCAGGCCAAGCAGCATCACAGGAGCTTGACGTTTCGGGCCTAGAAAATTGAGGTCTTTAATTTCTGAAAGTTTTAATAGAGTGAATACAGAAAAAATCTTTCCTCTTAATTTGAAGAGCACGACGAAAGGCCATTCATTTCAGATAGTCATCAAGAAATTCACAGGGAATTCAGATAAAAGTTTCATGTTTAAATTTTTTTCTTACCCAGAGAACACTAAAGATGTTGAACTACATCTGATGTTGAAGATGTTGAGAGGGATTGGAGTGTTGCTTCTGAGGAGAAACTTATAGATTCATAGAAAGAGTCATAGAGCATTTATAACTGGGAAACAGGCCCTTCAGCCCATCATGCCTATTCCAGAACCTGGCACTTATTCTTGTCTGCTATGGCATTTCAAGTGTTCATCTAAATAATTCTTGAATGTCTTGAGAGTTCTTGTCTCTACCATCTATCAGGCAATGACAGGAAAAGATTGTCCTCAAATTCTGTCTAAACCTTCTGCTCCCTACCATAAAACTGTACGTGTTGGTTACTGACCCCTCTACTAAGGGGTCTCCTGACCTACCCTGTTTATGCCCTTCAAAATTTTGTACAATTCAATTAGATCCCTCTTCAGTCTTCTCTAAGGAAAACAATCCAGTAAAGAAACTGAACAATTACACAAGGAAATGGCCAATGGATGGTTAAAATGATAGATTTAGAGGACAGAAGATGGGAGGATGCTTCAGTGGAGCATAGACACCAGCAGGCACTGCTTCAGCAGAGTGACAGATATCCTCTATAATCACATGGAACACAATTTGGTGTCACCGAAACCATTAAATGTAATTGCTAATTTCTTCTTTATGGCCATTCTTAAATTTGTCGGCTCAGTCATTTTAACATCTGGCATGAATTGAAAGCTGGAAATGGCGTAAACATAATATATGACCTGTTTTCCTTCCTGCCACCTTCCGTGCTAACAGTCCTTCTCTCGTTTATGTTTTCAGACAGTCAAGAACTGACGCTTGCTAAGCCCCAGCACTCCCAGGAGGAAGAGAAAGAGCAACCACACACTGGAGCCACTGTCAGTTCATCATTGCAGGCTTCAGCTCAGATCCTGATGCAGAACTTACCTTAGAACTAGGATACAGTCAGCAAAGGGGGTGAGTCACAGGGATTTATGACCCACAGCCAGGTCAAGTGGAAATGATCATTTGTGTGCTAGATCAATGGGGGATGCAGTTATCCATCCTACTCATCCCTCTGCCATTATGCACTGAGGTAGGAGTCTGCAGAGCCACATCTATGCCGTTGACAGTACCCTGAAATATAGAAAATCCCACTGTGCTCACAGAGCAAAATGCTCTTTCATCTTGATGGCCAATCCTGTGCAAAAGCCAATGATCTGACCTCATTTGGAATAAAGAACACCTGCAACCTCCCAGATGCACCAATTAATCTTATAGTGAGATATGATGGGAACATGTTCCTCTCCCACTGAGAAGGTGATGGTAATCTTAATGGGCACTGCCAGTATTGCCTGGACCTTTGTGAGAAGCTCCAAGTTGAGTTGGAGGAGGTAAAATCATCTCTTTGTTGAGCTGGAGTTATCTCTGGCACAGTTCTGCTGTAGGTAGAAGCACTCTCAAAAAAAGCCTTTGGTGGATTAGACCTTCTGTATGGAGTCCTCAACTTACAATTTCTCTGTCCTTCCTGATTCTAAGCACCAATGCTCATAAAACGTCTTCACAAACACAGCCCAATGTTTTTATAAACTCGGCCTATGTAAAAGTAAGTCAATGACGTTGTGTTTGACCTGACTGCCACTATTGGAACCTGATTCTATCTATCAGCACTGATGATATATGACACAGATGAAAGGTTGTTTGACATAGTTCATTACCACTAATCCTTCTTTGTTTAAACTCACAATCGGCCTTTTCTAATCATCAGTGACACAGGATAAATTACTGGTTAACAATTGTTTGTTGATAAGATTTTGCTTTGCACAATGGCAATACATACAACTGCATTATTAGTCAGATATAATGATTAGGACTTTGGGAACTATATCTGCTTTCTATGAAGGCTACAAGTATAGAACTATTATCTCCACTCAATGACCGTATGCAGCATCATTAGATTGGGTGGAGCTGTTGCAAAATCAACATTAGCTCTTAATTTTCCAATAAAGGATATCTCTCCTTCAAGCTCTTGGTCTTGTCCTTTAAATAGCAGTGGTGTTGAGAGCCACTTGCAGTTGACTGTATGACCATTGTTGTGTGATAAGCAAAATGTTGAATAGACCTACTGGTCCGTGTTTGGAAAGTGTCAATCAGCTGGTTTGGCTAAAGATGTTGTATACCAAGCTACAGACATAGGACAAAATTGAAGAAGTTAGTCCAATATTTTCAGAGTTCAATTCTGGCATACTTTGTAACTTAAGATTCTAAGACTGGTGTAGAATAATTAAATTGAACATGGGTGCCTTGGAAATGAATATATAATCAGTCCCAAAGCTTTCACTGAACCACAACTTAGGGCTCAGTGAAGCCGAGTCATAATTAATAGTCAAGCTATTATTCATTAGACTAGGTATTATGTGACCCATCTGGTTCCAAAAGCTAACTGACAGTTTATTGACAGTTTATTTTCTGAAGAAGGGTCTAGGCCCAAAATGTTAGCTTTCCTGCTCCTCTGATGCTGCTTGGCCTGCTGTGTTCATCCAGCTCTACACCTTGTTATCTCAGTTTATTAACCAAAGTGGTCATGTATGTTCCACACCATTTGAGCTACTGATTCATGAAATATATTATAAAATAACCAAATTATATTGCACTGAATTTCAAAGTGATATGTTACTTTTTTTTAAAATATAAAGGAGACAGGTTTAAGACACTTGGCTCTCACAATTACCTGGTGGAAAACAGATGGATAAACAGTTAAAATTCTCTGATTCACTCAGCCACCACACCCCTATCAGAATGTCACAGTCTTATGATTTTAACTTACTCTCTTTCACCAAAGACAGGGACATCAGAAGTGGTTCTTCCTTTAATGTGCAAAGGGTCTTAAATCTAGACCTGATGAATGTTCCTTGGAAAGGCTGTGAAAGTGAAACAATCTGCTATCCATAAAATGATAGAGGAAAAGATATATTCCTCTTGGCACCTAAAGTGTAGGCCTGCACTGTCTTGGATTTCCCCATCTTCTTCCTTCATGAGACCCTGTCAGCAAGCTACTTACAAATATTGCTTTGCCATCATGGTATTCACCTTTAATTTCCTGGATTCTTTTTCCTTCCTGAGAACTTTTCCTTTTCCAGGAATGCTGTTCTTATTCGACCTTCTTCTTTCACCTCTGATTTGATGCAGTATTTGCAAACTTGTAGTAGCATGTCAAATCGCTAATTCTCCTACATTGATATCACTTACCCTGCCGGTATTCACAACATCTTCAAAATTCTCTTGCTCCACAGTGCGATCATTTTCATATGGGTATTGTGTTTGCTGCCCCCTCTTTTGGAAGGGTGATTGTACCATCATGGGGCTTACCCCAGCAATCAACTAAAGTCTCGATGTTTCCTTGGACTGCAGTCTATGTTGCACACAGAATTGTTTGTTCCAAACATAGCTGCAGAAAATCTAACAATGTAGTGTTATGGCTGCTTAGAATCATCCCCAAAGAGTTTCTCTCTCTGTCCTCTGCATCTACAATACCCTGGTAATCAGTAAAAGTTCCTTAGAGATGATTCTAATGTTTTCACTTGCCTCAGAGACCTTTGATTTGTCTGGCCTGCTCAATCATGAGGTTCAACTTTGGGCTAAAATTAACAGTTAATGCCTTGAGAGTGGTTTCAACTTTGGTATTGCTTTCTTCCACACACTGACTCACGAGGGCATTATTAACTATAGATCTGAATGCAGACAGGATGGATGCAGCAGAAAAGGATATATGGTGGATCCACCAGACATCAGGTTATTTTAGATCTGATGATGTGTAATCAGGCAGATTCAATAAATTATGCCAGAGTCATAGATCCCTCAGAAACAGTGATCATAATATTGTAGAATTTAGCACTCAGTTTGAGAGGGAGGAGCTTTGGTTCGGAATAACAGTGCTAAACATAAATAAGGCTAATTACAAATAATGAGGGCAGAACTGGCTGGAAGGGCTATGGAAGGAGTTTAGCTGCAAAGGCAATTGAGGAACAATGGAAGTCCTTTGAGAAAAAGGTTCATGGTTCATCGGAAAGACATATTCCAGTCAGGAAGAAGGATTCTTAGAAGGCTATAAGTCAACCATGTTTATTCAGGGAAGTTAAGGATAGCATCAAATTGCAAGAAAAAAAAAATACCATGTGGCAAAAAAAATTAGTCAAAGAATTGGGTAGGTTTTATAAACCAACAAAAGACAATAAAATATGTGAGAAAATAAACTTTGAGCCAAGTACCTGTAAGATCAAAATGGGCAGCAAAACCTTCTTTAAATATATAAAGAGAAAGAGAGAAGCAGAAGTGAACATAGGACCCTTAGAGCATGAACAGGGAAAATAATTATGGGAAACCAGGAAATGGCAGAGGAGTTGAATAAATACTTTGCATTAGTCTTCATGAGAGAAGATACTAATATCAAAAGTACTAAGTATTCAAGGGCAAAAAGGAGGAAGGGAAAAAAATAAATAGCTATCAATACAGGAAAAATTGCTCTGAAATCTCATGGGGCTAAAGACTTATAAGTCCCCAGAGCTGATGGGATGCATCCTATGATTTTGAAGCCCATTGCTAAGAATGGTATTTGATACAATGGTAGTAAACTTCCAGGAATCCTCAGATTCTGGAAATGTTTCAGGTTTTGGAAACGGCCAATTTAGTACTTTTTTTAAGAAGGGAAGGCTGCAAAAAAGGTAACCATGAATCAGTTATTTTAACATCTGTTTGAGTTTAATATAAAGGATGTAACTACAAAATATTTATAAATACATTATGTAATCAAGTAGAGTCAGATTGGCTTCATGAGGGAAATCAAATTTATTAGAATTCTTTGACATGGGAACAAGCAGAGGTAGTAGCAGATGTAATAAGTTTAGATTTTCAGAAGGCATTTGATGAGGTACCACGCATTAGGCTATATAGTACGGTAACAGGCTTAGTGTTAGAGGTGGTATATTAGCATAGTTGGAAGGTTGGCTAACTAACTAAAAAGAGTGAGTTGGGATAAGGTGGGTTGACGGTGCATTTTTATGAGAGCAACCTTCAACAAGTAGAATGTCACAGGGATCAAGGCAACGCCAGAATTATTTGCAATAAATATTAATGACTTGGATGAGGGAAGTGCATGTTCTATAGCCAGGTTTGCTTTGGGCACAAAATACGAGAGAAGGCAATTAACAAGGATGATTCAGAGTATGCTGAGGAATGTAAACTCATTATTTAACATGGTGAAGAGAGTGGGTAAGATCTTGGCAGATGGAAAATATGTGAAAATATGATGTTATGTAAATTGCAGGAAGAATAGAGGAACTGAATCTGATTTAAATGGAGAATGGCTGTAGAAAACTACTGTGAAGAGGGATTTAGCAGTCATCAGGAATAAATTACAAAATGCTGGCATTGAAGTTCAGCACGGAGTAGGAGAGACAAATGGTTTGCTGACCTTTATTTCAAATGGAATTGAGCATAAATACAGGGAGTTCTTGTTAAAACTACACAAGTCACTAGTCAGATAACAGCTGGAATACTGTGAACAGCTTCGAGCTCCTTAATCAAAGTGAATAAGTATTGGCACTGGAGGTAGTTGAGCGAAGGTTCACTTGACTGCTCCCAGGTATGAAGGGACTGTTTTATGAGGAGAAATTGAGTAGGTTGGGCCTATGCTCATCAGAGTTTAGATGTATGAGAGACAACCTAACTGAAACAGACAGTGTTCATCAGGAACGTGATGGTGTAGATGCAGACAAGTTGTTTCTTCCTATGAGAGAGATTAGAACGAGAGGGTATAATCTCAGAATAAGGGGTCACATATTTAAGATACGGATGAGGATAATTTTCTTTTTCCACAAAAGGTAGTTGATCTGTGGAATTCTTTACCACAGACAGCAAAGTCGACACGCAGATTTTTAGTTAGGTAAAGAATCAAGGTTAATGGAGGAAAGGCAGTAAAGTGAATTTGAGAACTATCAGATCAGCCACAATCTCATTGAATGGCATAGCAGACCTGATGAGCTGAATGGCCTACTTCTGCTCACACATCTCACAATCTTATGTTCATGTATGAATCTCATGTCACTGTTGTTTAGCATAAAAAACTTAACACTGTGCAATATCTCTGGAGTTTCCACTTCTAATCTCTTTTTGAGCCTACTGCATTCTCAAACTGCTGCACTTATTGCATTCCTCTGTGATGATGCATGTTTAAATGCATGCCGGTACATTATCTATGTACATTATTAGAGAGAAAATTACGTAACATATCATGTGATTCAGATTTGGTCACAGTTTGCTGTGACGAGCCAAACAAGTTTGATATCTGTATTATTCTCTAACTTCATAATTCTGCCACCAGCTCCTAAGTGAATCTACGTACTTGAGTGCTAACCAATCCTTTATGTGTGATTCATGTTTATATGTTAGTAAGCACAATGAGAAGCTACACAAGATCCTGTTTTTCTGGCCCAGTTTCTGCCCCAGAGGTACTTGGCCATACCTGTCTCCCCAGCAGGAATTTAGAATGAGCAGGCTTTTCCTTGATGGAAGTAGGAACACAAAGTTAGGAAAATCCCACAATCTCAATGCATGCCTCATCCACTAATATTCAGGCGTACGTGAACATTTATCTGGCATGTTCTTAATATCAGTGCACGTCTGATTTTTCTAATTTAATTCCAAATATTTCAAAGGGATGTTGCATATGTTGATAAAAATGCCTCAGATAATCTGGTAATTTACAATTATTGCTAAAACAATGTATTTTAACTGAGATGTTACCTGCAACGTTACATGCACATTCTGACTGTTTAATGCAGCTTTTGACATCTTAAATTTATGATGGCAATCAATAGTCAACTTTCGTGGTAACACTCCTGACAGAGAGAGAGTCTGTACAGAGTCTGTAGATTAATGTGCACTGTCTGTTCAATCAACAATACTGAGTTCATTACCCTTATACATGTCAATATTTGTTGCAATTAATAGTTAAATTATAGTTTTGCCATCCAACAAGAAATGGAATTATATGGAAGAATAACGCATTCTGCAAAAATCAATCGTGTAATTTTTATATTTGCAGTTCTTCTATATTTTTATGGGTATCATTGCCTACCTACTACTGTACAAATTTTAATCAAAAAATTTTTCACTGTCAATATAAGGTACAAACTTTCTAATCTCATTAGATACAAATAAGATATTCAAGTTACTGGTTTGGTGTTGTTGCATCCAATTTGTATGAAAGTGACACTTTGAAGAGACTCATTATACTCAAGGTCCCTGATTATCTAGCTTTCTCTGATACAAAACTGAATTTGATAGCCAGAACTCTGGTTGATGACAGTGAGAGTAAGGCATGATAGCTGATGATCTGCCAATGCTGTAGTATTTAAGGTAGTTCGCGAGAGAGAGACAATTGGTTGTGGTTTAACAAAGGGTCACCATGCCTCAGGCTAGGGGAGAGATGGAGAAAGACAGTCTTTCATGGTAACCTCTGCCAGTGCCAAAACACTGTAGACATCACTCTGCATTGCAAACCAGCCATGCAACCAACTAATCTAACCTTTACAATAAACTGTCATTATTAGTGATGTTGTCTGTACTGAATTTGCCTCACATGTAAATTAAGAACAAGTATGTTACCATTGTGCTTTCCTTCTTCGTCCAAGTTGATGGCTGTCAGATATCATTTGATTCCAATTGCAATTTAGTTCCATGTTTTGCGCCTTCTTTGTAAGAAAGAAATGCTTTCTTGTCACTAAGACTCCATTGGATGGATAACCAACACTTTCAAGTCTGTATTGCTGAATGAGCATTTTTGTGTTGACAGCGACACACCCTCCACAGATTTTTTGTTCAGTTGCTTGAAAAGCATTACAAGATGTAGGTGTGTTTTGATCATTCAATTTTATAACGTTTTCACTGTCATTTTCTCACTGCTACCAACAAAATAATATTAATGCAACTAACATGCTTTAAAGTCACACATAAATACAATTCTGTTCACATTTTATTGATATTGGACATATATATGGCTTTCCCAAATTACTACAGACAAGGAATGTTGAGGCCTGAATTGTCAATCTCATGAACATAACTTATTTAATAAGCAGTTTAAACAATTTATGTCGATGCGCAAAACTGAAAATATTATCAACACTTAAATTACCAGCCATTATTTATTGCAAATGTTTTTGTGATTTTTGTGTTTATCAAAATATCAGCACTGGGAATGAAGTACAATTTGTTCCAGTATTCGCATCAATGTAAGTCAGTTCTATCATTGATGACTGCAGAATTATATTCCACTTGTCTACCTTGACGATATGCTTTAGCTCAAATTTCACACTGTGAACCTAACAACATTAATACGACAGCTTTTTCCATTTTCCTCTCAAGCTATCCTATGTTCTCCTGATTACGTTCCACCTAACTGAAATTGCCAAGAGCTGAGCTAGGAGCACTTTTGACTGTAGGCATGTGCTCAGAAAGAGGGGTTTAGTCTGCATAAGCCTATGTGCACACATCTCTGCATATAAGTAGACTAAATAATTACAATAGTTGAAACTAAGTTTGAATCACAGATGTATATTTTCCAATCAACATTCATCTGATCATTTCAATCTTAACAATAGTACAAAGCAAAATGCCTGGAGTTTGTTTTGGATACCCAGAAGATTGACCTTATATGTCATGCCATTTTACCAATATCAAGATACACATAAAAGTATTCCCTCAAACTAATGATAATATGCCTGAATTTAAAATGGCTGGAGAAACATTGGGTGCGCTGCTCTATCTTTGTTCTTTGATCTTTAAGTTTAATGGTCAACTTGAGGCTTCCTTAAAGTGCAAATGGAGGAGATTGTCGTTAAACATTATAGGTACAATCAGCTTTTTGGGGAAAAAAATCATTCGTACAAGGTTTTGATGCTTGACAAAGAAAATAGAGGAAACTCAGGGAGGAATGCTTTTAGCATCTGGATGACATGGGCAATGACAAGAAAGTTGGGAGAATGATGAATGACATTCTCAACATTAAAGAAAGTCTGATTTCAGAGCTCAGTAGGTCATAAACCTTCCTATGATGTTGCTGCACATTCCAGATGACCGTGTATATTTCACTGACAGCTGTTTCAGAACAGGACGGCAGCAACTGAAAAGGTGCACAGTTGGAGCATGAGAATAGTGCATTGCTGTCTAAAGTGTTGTAAGGCCTCAATTCAGTGCATTTCTACTGCTGTCGAATACAAGACTGCAGTGCCGTGGAGGCAGGATGCATATTTAATGAGGTGAGCAGCAGGGAATTGTGTGGAAGAAGTTGCCAGGAAGGAAATCCTTCATGAAACTCCCCAACATTGATTCTTAGCCAAAATGTGTGAAAATTCTACCTGGTGTCACTACCATAAGCAGTAGGAACAGGAGAAGACTGTTCAGGTTCTTGAGCCTGCTCTGCCGTGTGAAAACGATCATGGCTAATCCAACATTCCTGAGGGATCTTGATAGGGTAAATGTAGACTGGATGTTTCCTCTAGCGGGAGAATCTACAATGGGAGTTGGGGAGTGGTCATAATTTTAAAAGTTTTCAGATATGAGGCGATTTTTTTTTCTTACAGGCGTTCAGGTTTCTTTGAAACTTTGTTTCCACCGCCTTTTCAGAAAGAGAGTCATTAAGCATTTTTAAGGCCGAGTTAAATAGATTCTTGGTAAGCGGGCACTGTGGGGGGTGGTGAAATGTTGTCAGGGTGAGGTGGGAAAGTGGATTTGAGATTGTTCTTAGATCAGCCATGAGCTAATTAAATGGTGCAACTTGATTGTGGCACTTAATAGCCGACTTCTGTTCGTTGTACATAATTTTGTATGATGTTATAGACACAAATTGTGTTGCTTTCGATTCATTACAAAAAATACAAATCTGATTCAGAGTGGACTCGTTCAGCTTTTGGTAAAATTGAACAGCTTGAAAAGTAAAAATAAGTTGTAGAAAAATAAATTGTTACGTAAAATGAAACGTTACTAGGACTGTAAAGATATTCATACAATCACACAACAAATATATCTATATATACATACATATGTAAGTATACGACAGACCTTTTCTGGTTGAAAAGGGAATTGGTGTTTGAGCAAGTTTAATGCCCACATTAAGAAACTGATTTTATACCAATTTACTTTAATTTTAAACCAGAGAGGCACACAGAGAGACAGAGAAAGAGGTTTGATTTTAATTTGTATTCGTAACGGTTGCTAATGGCTGCAGATCGATCAGAGCAAAGGTGAACTACTCACTTTTACAGAGATAACAAGGTGTGGAGCTGGATGAACACAGCAGGCCAAGCAGCATCATCGGAGCAGGAAAGCTTGACGTTTCTGATGAAGGGTCTAGGCCCGAAAC
>JAHRHZ010000076.1:3164438-3209446 GCA_024137785.1 Ginglymostoma cirratum
GCTTTCCTGCTCCTATGATGCTGCTTGGCCTGCTGTGTTCATCCAGCTCCACACCTTGTTATCTCGGATTCCCCAGCATCTGCAGTACCTATTATCTCTGACACTCTCTTTTACATACGTGTATTGTTTGAGCAGGTTTTTTCCAAATCATTGTCAATCAAGAGTGGGCAGGGCAGGAGCTGAGAGGATGTGTTTTCCAGCTATAGCAGATCTGGAGCAACAATGTTTAGGTATGATGTCCAATCCTCACCAGACTTGACATAATCTATAGGAATTTATCCTGTCAAAATTCATTCATTTTCTTGCCAGAAATCTTGGAACATTCAACCTTCGATTAGATCCTGCATTCAGGAGATACGAATTTCACTGCTTTGAAATTAAATTTTCATTTTTTACAAATTTTCATTCAATAATAGCCAAATTAAACACTCTGCAGTCTTGCTAATTAACTATGTAATGATAAATTTGATAGACAATTGAACATTATGTACAATTAAGAAAAACAAATTCAAGATATAGCAATCTTTTAGTGGAAAAGAAGTGTCAAATTTCAGATTCAAACAATATCCCTAACTTAAGTACTACAGTAAATCAGTAATCAAATTCACTCAGAATACATTTGAGTCAGCCACGTCAGGGTAGCTCGTGTGATGAAATGGGGTGTGACGGTTAGCTAGCTCATTAACAGATATATTCATAAATCACGAATGATGAAATTATAATCCATTTTGAGCAACAAATAAATTCTTCCTTTTTTTATAACATGGATTCATTTTTGAGCACAGCTTCATTGGCGTTAGTATCCCTCCATAAACAGCATGCCTTTGCTTATGTTCCCACCCCAGTAGTTCACACCACACACAAGAGTTCAAAATGAAGGCGTCAGCAGCTATTTCAGTGCTACACTCTTCTGTTGTAAAGAATAGCTGGCAACAAATTGGATTCCTTTGCCTGTAGAAATACTTGCAGGGATTAAATAAGTTCATACGCTTTGAAAATTAAATAAATCCATGGTCATTTTTGTACTTAAAACTTCAAATAAAACACACACAATTAGAGATAATGTGTATTTCCTCACTCACAGTCAATAAGATCAACAATGGTGAAGAAAATGGCATTAAGGGTTGTAAGGAAAACTTTGCTTGTAACAGAAGTCCAAACTGGATAATACTTTGTGTACTAGCTTTGGATCTCATTTTCCCTCTGTACAGAGTGGGTGTGATTCTTAGGGAATATGAGGTGAAGATCATAGATAAAAATTTGCACCTTACTGTTGAAGGAATGACTAAATTAATGAATGGAAAGCATTTATGGATGCTACTTATATGAGTTTCCAAAGGCATTCAATAAATTGAATTGTTGACCTTCAGCTGAAGCTCAAGCTCATGAAAAGAAAACAAATTATTGACCAGATTAGAAAATTGGCTGAGCAGGAGACAGAGAGCAGAAATAATGAGCAGGGACTCAGGATGCAATTAGTAGTCTCCCACGAGGATCATTGTTGGGACCTTAACTACCCACTGAGTTTATGAACAATTTAGATGATGGGACATAGGATAATATATCCAAGTTTGCTGATAACACAACAATAGCTACCTTGCAGGCAGTATAAATGGGAATATAAAATTACAAATAATTACTGATGGATACAGTGAGTACAAAACACTGTAGCAAATGGGATTCGCTGTAAGTGTGACATCATTCATTTCATTTTAAAAACATTAAGTCAGAGGAGGGTAGTGCAAATATTTTGTACCATGGAAATGGTGCTGTGCCTTCCCCTCAACTACATCCACCTTCTTTCACCCATTAGTAAGTTCCCACAATGTTGGATAACCAAATTGCCCATGAGCCAAGTTCCTAAGTGACCAATTTCTTCCAAAGCTGCTGAGATAAAACT
Source organism: Ginglymostoma cirratum (assembly GCA_024137785.1). NCBI lineage: Eukaryota > Metazoa > Chordata > Chondrichthyes > Orectolobiformes > Ginglymostomatidae > Ginglymostoma > Ginglymostoma cirratum. The sequence continues at coordinate 3,166,339 of JAHRHZ010000076.1, forward strand.
TATGATGACCACTGGGGTGGGGGAATGCCTCTTGCTTGGACACCTTGGCCCTGGTTCTATCAGAGGGCACCCCATTGTTATCCCTGTACCAGTGTTGGTGAACCCACCCGCACTCCCTTTAGCATGGCCTGCCAGCCTGCCACACAAGATCTTGGATGTACCTGCAATTCTGTGCATTGTGGTTACTTTTTTTTTAATCAGAGTGTACCACATTCTCAGCAGACCACTAAATTGACAATCAGTTTTTAGAGACGTGACTTCCCCTCAAATGGGGCAGAAGGGCAGCGTCAAGCAAGTAAAAGCCTGACGGCAGCTAAATGGCTATGAACAAGCAAGCCAAACACAGTCTGGCTGATTACCAATTTAATGCCCCCAACATAAAGTTCAGCCTCTTGGCACCACACCTTAGAGATGAAAGACTTGACCTTTGAGGGAGTGTGGGTTAGATTTACCAGAATAATACCACAACTCCAAGGGTGGAATTATCCTAGCATCTAAACAAATAGATTTTGGTGAAAGGTTTGGGACAGTACAGTGAGAATGATAGAAGTCAGACTGTCCTATTACTAAGTGCGTCTGAGTCTCACTATGATAACATTCACAGGGCTCATGGAGCGAAAATCCTCCATGAAAAGGAATTAATTTTGACACCATTTTTTGGAAAGGCTCAGCCTATAAATTTTATTTTTGTACCACTGTTAAACTTCCCTCACATCCCTATTTGTTCTCCCAGAAGAGGGGGAATGGGTAAAGGCTAGAGTGCCCTGATCTTCATTTAGTTTCTCTTCTTCTCACCAATTCTTACACATTTCCTTTAATTACCTTCAATTTCTTCAAAATCAATTCATTTTTAACAAAAGAACCTGAAATTGCAATGAAGAAAAATAGTCTCCATTGTGTATAGAGGCTTTCTTTTGCTCTAAATTACAGGAATGTCTTTTTTGACAAATGAACTCCAATAAGGTTGAGAAAAGACACATTCATAGCTTAAAATACTTTCTGAAGTCTGCAAAAATCAAAATAAAACTATGTATGATTAATACAACCTGCCATCTTTCTGTTTATGTGCATTTTTTTGGAGTTTGTAAAAAACTCAATAAATTTTAGCTAAATAAAGCTTTTGCAATTGGTCCTCTAGACTTTCTCTAATAGTTATGAAAAACAACTAAACAAAAGGTTTTGAAAACTTTGAAAAGAACACTTTCTTGCTAAATCAGCAAAATGAATGTCTGAATACTTGTTCTTGCCAAAATTGTATAGTGTGCATTTGACTTATGGAAATTCAACTCTGGTCAAAAAATATCACATAAAAATCCATATGTGTGATAGCTTTGTTTTTTCAAAGAATATAAACTTGGAGATATGATAACAAAAAACTTTTAGACTTTACATGTAGTTCCCTTTTGACGTCAGCATGCACAGACAAGAAAATGTTTTCTCTCCATATTTTCAAAGTTGTGAGTTTACACATTGAATACAACACATTCTTAATGTAGTAAATGTAACGAGATCAGCCAGGTGGACCTGATAGAATATGAGTTCCCTGTTTGGACTGGGTTAGGGAGCCTTGGCTGACAGATGAAAACAGACTGCCTGACATCCTGTTGCTCAGAGCTGACTCTGAGGGAGCTGGATCAGTGTCAAGGACTTTCCACACTAAAACAAAGGATGATTTGGTGGTGGGGTACCAGTCTCTGTGGAGCTATTTCAGTTAGTTGAAGCAGAATCCTCTTTATTTTATGATTCCATGAAAACTGATGCATTACACGCAGATATCAAATCAACAAACGACTAGTTTTAAATATGCAAGTGAAAAAATATACAACAGATGACACCATGACCATTATTAGAAGATAAATTGTATTTTGGAATCATTTTTTCAGTTTGAACAGGTCTGCAGCAAAAATTAAAGGACAAAGAACCATTAAGAACGAAACTAAATAAATCATATTTGTCCACAATCTTTTGTGAAAGAAAAGATGCTTTTCTTTTGATGAATCTATCCATCTGCTCAATCTATTTATAGAAGCCTAAATAACTAATGCTCAGTGAAATCCTGAATAATATCTGATTCAAATAAAAATGCAAAAGGAGCCTCAGTATGATATGATGCAAAATAGCGCAGATGCTAAAATAAAAGCAGAAAATGATGGAATTACTCAGTTGCTGGTCGGGAAGCATTTGCAGATACAGAAGGTAGGGTTACTGACCTATTTTCAATCTGACACAAACTGATTTAAATGACATACTTTTCTTCCCAATAATAATCATATTCACAGTGTATCAACAATGTGAAAATTGGGTTGCTAATAAGTAATCAAGCTGGAAAGGAAAAGTGGTATTTCAGCAAAGTCTAATGACACCTCATTATTCTTTACATATTTGCAACGACCTTTGGGAGATAATATATGGTTTATTAAAAAGAAAACTGCAAGTACATTTTCAATTTTAGGTTTCTAACATCAAGCATTTTTCTCAAGCCTGTAATTTAATAAACATTTGACATCCTTTCTAACTCCCACAGATTTTGTGCCAGAGCTGGGTAATATACAACCTTAAGGCAACCATGGAGGAGATACATCAGGGCTTTTAATAACGCAGAGTCTCAATAAATCAAAAGATGTTTTTTTCCTAATTAATGCTCTGGAAATTATTGATTATGCTTCAGGGATTAAACTCAAGGTTTATATGATTACTTTATGAATATTGAAATCTGAACACAATCTCTTTATGTACCTGTGGGTGGAATATTATAGAGGTTGCAGCAATGTGGGCTATGATGAAATAAGGCAGTATTAGATGAGAAGCAATGCAAAGCCCATTGTGACATTGAAATCTTCTTGTTCCATTATGCTTCTAACAAGCAGCATGTTGAGATCTTCAGTCAGCAGCGATGAGATGCAAATTAACAGGGATTAACGCCTGTTAAATACCTCATTAATGCTGCAATTCACCTAATTAATATTCATCCTACCATTTTAATAAACTCACCAAGCAAGCTAGATGACAGAAAAACTCGACAATGAAACCAAGTGTCAGCAGGTATCTGGCAAATTCACTTATTCTTGAACAGCAGGCACCAACATCCAAGGGCACGATCAATGGAAACCAGTCACACACAAACTTAGTCTATGGACTTTGCCATCCGGCATCTGCCAAGCCATTATAACCATCCTGGTGCCTCCCCAATACTTTGGCAGGTTGCTCAACAAATACAAGTGTGCATAGCTGAACACACCAGGAACTAGCATTGAAAGGCTGCAGAAAGGACACTTTGTACATGACTGCAAGCAGCTAGCTTATTGAATGGAGCAGGTTGTAGGTCAGATCTTCTTGCTTGTTCTCCTGGTGCTCACTCACTTAGCACCACCGACATACAGGCACCCTCTGTATCGTGCTTTGCCATGTTATGATGTACCTGTTGGACATTGGCACTTCAGTCACAGCCAAAGGCTTTCATGACTGCCGTTTTGAAGGACATTTTGGTGCCAACACACAAAAAAGCTGCTTGTCATGCATGTCATGCTTGCCAGCATGGAACTGTACAAGAGTGGAGGGATATCTTCATGAATGGCACTTTGAGATGCCAATATCAAACCCACCTCCAGCATGTGCCTTAGCATACCTGCATTAAAAAAAACACACTGCTTGTTCATTCAACCAATGGCCATGTTGGAAATAGATGGGGATTCGTCCTCAGTACAGTCAAGGGATGGGCAGTGTTCGATCAGGGAATTCTAATACCATTAAGCCAGTTGCCTTGTCTGCATAAACTCCAGGGATTTCAACACCGTCAGTCATCTATTTGGAAAGGTCAGTCTCTGTGTTTCTGTCCCTGTACAGACCAGGGTGTGACCAAAAGTCGGTCCTGTACTGTCAGTCTGGAACCTGCAGACACAGCAGTTAGGGTCTCGTCAGTCATATCCAGGAGCTGTTTAGAATAGAATACCTACAGCATGGAAGCAGGTCGTTTGGCTCCTCAAGTTCACACCGACCCTCTGAAGAGCATCCTACCCAAACCCACCTCTTACCATATCCCTGCATTTCCCACCCTATATACTATGGGCAATTTAGAGTGGTCGATCCACCTTCCCTGCACATCTTTGGACTGTGGGAGGAAACTGGAGCACCCGGAGGAAACCCACACAGATGCAGGGAGAAAGTGCAAACTCCATACAGACAGTCGCCTGAGGATGGAATTGAACCCGGGTCTCTGATGCTGTGAGACAGCAGTGCTAACCACTGAGCCACCATGCTGCTCCCACAGTCAACCAAAACTCTGCGTCTTATATGATTCTGGGGGTCCATCCGTCAATCACTCATGATAGTTCAGGGAGGGGCACTCCTGCAGCAACAGTTAGGGGAGGGGTCAATGACAGGAGGGTTAGGGATATGGAGAGAATGCATGGAGTGGGGAGAGGGTGGACACAGAGGTGTTTGTGGAAATGGGGATAAGGACGGTGACAGCGTGCAACTTCATGCGAATGGGGAAAACGTGGAAAACCATTAGAGGACATGACAGGCAACAGGAAACATTGTGATTGGCTGTGACCAGCACAGTGATCTCAACAGGAGTAGCGTAAAGGAGGAGGGAGGATGTCATGGTATAATGCTGGATCCAAGGAGTTGGGGCAGTGGGGGAAGGGAGGACAGTCATAGACAAAGTTCAATATACTGGGTCTCCACATTGGGCAGAAGGATCTAAGTGGGCAGTCAGAGCAGTGCAAGGTAATAGGGGACATGGAAGCTTTGGAGCGACGTAACTGTCCGCCATGCTACGGCCCAGTGCTGACAGTGTCCAGTGTGATCTGTATTGTCAGCCATCACTTCAGCTACCCGACATGTGAAGTATTGTTTAAAAATGACTCCCACCCAGAGTGGGAGGAATGAGTTTCTGATTAACGGGCAAGATCACAGGATCCACATTTCCTGGGTATGGTGACACTGCAGCAACTAAAACATGAAGCAGAGATAACACAGCATGGAGCTGGAGGAGCACAGCAGGCCAGGCAACATCAGAGGAGCAGGAAAGTTGACGTTTTGGGTGGGGCCTCGTCTTCAGAAATGTGTTATTTCTGACTTCAGCATCGGCAGTTCTTACTATCTCTAAAACATGAAGCAGCCATTTGCAAAGCACAGCCACATTGGATTTGCAATCACCTCCTTCAGATGAATTCAGTTTGAGATAGCCTAGGGGTCAGATTGTGGTTAAAGACGATTAGCTACATGTCATTACTGCTTGTAGTAAGAGCCTGTGTAGCTCAATAATGTTGAAGTTTTCAGCAATGATGTTACAAAAGGCCACTGCTAGCTGGAGGGAACCACTATTCATGCAACTTTGAGGGGTGCTGTGTGAGCATACAGATTGTTGAAAGCAATGTGAAATTGGATATTTGATATCAATGTAGGGTTGGACATGTAGTATTGGATACAATATTGGGTGGTCACTTAGCCAGAGTGGCACTTTCACCATGTAGCTACATATGCTGAGCTTGAAAGTTGATTAGATGAAGTTGTGTCCCCCGTTACTCATGTCCTACATGCCTCACTGTGTGGTCAAGTGTGCCCATCCCTCATTTGCAGGCTATGACCGCAATGGCTATTCTGAGGTCTAAGAGACTCTCGTTACTTCTGTGCCCAATTCCAGATCCTTTCCAACAAGACTGATGTGCCCTGCCACTGGAGGAGTCTTCATGGCTGCCTATGTAAGAAGATGAAGAGGGAGGCAGGAGGAGCATGGCCAGTGACAAGCCCAGGAGGAGCTGCAGGCCGGTTCAGAGGATGAGGAACACGCAGCTTATGAAGAGGTCACAGCTACAGGGGCCCTCGGGATACATGGGATGCACGAGAGGCTCAAAAGTGCCCAGCCCCTGATACCATCTCCTGGGAAGAAGAAAGTTCCATTTTCAATGCAGGCACCTTCAAGTCCCATATGGGATCAAGCAAAATTTCCCAATAGTTAAAGTACGGGACATGACCATGGGCACTTCAAAACTTTTCAAAGACAGCTAGACTGAGTTCTATGGAAATACAGAACACAACCAGTAGAATGGAGAATGCTGTCTGCGATTATTGTTCAGCCTGGAATCCCTCCCTTCAAAAAGAGCAAATTGAACAAAACCAACGGAGCCTAGCCCTAGACTGCTTCTACACCCCGGGCTACTGTATGGGGCCTAGAGAGATATTTGATATTCAACCTTGGTCAAAACTTATTCACATGTCCTGTAGCCATCGGAAAGCCAATAAATGTCAGGAAAAAACATCAAGATATAACTGTCAGCCCCAATCTCACCTCAGGGTGGAGCCTTTTTCAACAACAAGCTTCTGCACGAACAGCTTCTCCATAAGGCTTCCACACCCAACAAGCAGCCTCAGGATCAAGAACCACAGAGGCTAAACCAAGAATAGGGAAGCCAAACCAAGGGCCTCATTGGAACAAAAGACATCCAAAAGAGGGAAACCAACTGGGAGAACCCAAATAAAACCTTCTGAATGTAGGCCTTTTCTGAGCTGAGTACATCGCCAGCAAGAACCTTAATGACCAATCATGATAATTTGAAGCAACAAACGACTCGATCAATACCACAAGTCCTCAGACACAACCCGAGGTTAAAAATCTGGCTTGCCAAACCAGCAAATGTAGAGAAAACATAGGTACTTACCCATTAGAACTAATACTCACCTAATCGCATCAGTGGACTCAACTCAAATTGAAAAAAAACCTACACAGTCCAAAGTCTTCACCCAGGCTCTGGGTACGGCAAGCCAGAACAGCCAGGCACACTTGAAAACTGCGTTCTGAGTGAGAAACATAAACCCCAAGACCCCAAAGTTCCAACATAGCTAGCAAGGAGGGGAAGGAGGGTACAAGTGCACTGGGACCCTATGGGTAGGAATTCTGATTAAAAGTGTAAAATTAAATGTCGTCATTGTCTGTGTGTCAGTAAGAGAGTGTCCTAATAGTGTTAATCTAGTTAATAGTGTACTTTAAAGTACTACTGCTCTCCTGTATATCAATTGTGTTAATTTCTTTGACTTATTGCATTACCTATTTTCTTGTATTATAATTACCTTTCGCACATCAAATAAATGCAGAGATTCTTTTGCCCTGAAACACCTGTTTACTGCTTCTTCATTTCAGATTCTATAAATAAGTCCAGCGTCCAAAACCAAGGCTCTGGCAGAAATTTTAACTGCTTAAAGAACAGGAAAACAACTGATTGTAAACCAGAATCCTATACTCAGGACATGGTGAAGGAGTTGTGCCACATACTGGCCTGTGGGATTGGGAGGCTGTGCTCTTCCACTGGCTCTGAAGGTCACTGTCGTGCTGAACTTCTATGTGACTGTCTCTTTTTGGGGAGTGGCACGAGACCTGTGTGGAATCTCTCAGTCATGCGCCTAGAAGTGCATCAGGAAAGTGACCAATGACAACTGTGCAATATTGACCTTGTTCCCCAATGACAGGGTCAGTGCTGCAGCCTGGGCAGTTGGATTTGGAGTCATGGGCGCCTTCCCCTGAGATGCAGGATGTTATCAACTAGACACACGTGGCACTGACAGGACCATGTCACAACGCTGTTGACTTCACCAACACAAAGGGTTCTATTAGATTATTAGTGATCCAGGTTCACTGTTACCACTTACTGGATCTGCCATGAACTCTACATCCTGGAGCACTCTCATGTACTTGTTATGCTTGAAGGTCCAGTCACTTTTCAAATTTAGTACTGGGGTGAAAGGCTATCCAAAGTGACCATGTCTCATAAACCATTGAGTTATGCCCTGACCCTGAGTGCGGTTTAAAGGCTGCCTGTGCCTCAACCAGGACAACAAGGCTCTTGAGGATGTGGTTCTTCTGCTTGATCCAGTTTTGATGGGTCCTCCTGTGTGTACTGGACAGTGTGCAACACCTCGTCCTGGTGTGCTGTCATTGAAGTCCACCACACAGAGTAAGGCCATTTGGCCAATCACGTCTGTGCCGGCATAATTGGAGCACGCAACAATTGAAATTCTGAATGAAGAGGAACTGGGGTAATGGGGGCAGGAGGTCAAGGACGTTATGATGGAGGAAGCTGTCAGTGTCCTTGACAGAGCTTAGTTTCAATGCATGCTCCAAGCCAGATGGGACCTTTTTTTGGTGCCCACTTCCAACAGGAGAGGATTTGATCCAGCAGACAAAAAAAAAATGACTGGAAAATGTTTTGGTCATAATGTTGAAATCTGGTTGGCATTGTGGAAGCAAAGATGAGCCTCCATTAGCTTTAAGTTTGTTCCCCTTTGCCTTCTGTAAATCAAAATTCATGTATGTGTTCGTTTTTGTCTAATTGCTTGCCTGTATGTAATGTTCTCCTACTGGAAACAATAGGAATCTGTTCCACAGTGGACGCTGGGGACAGGTTGTGTCGATTTAGGAAGTGTTTAGACAGGATGCAGCCACAGAAAGGTAAAACTGTGTGGTGTGATGGTTAAATAGCGACTTAGTGACAGAATGTTGATCATATTTCCAAGGGACTTTCAGCCATGCCAGCTATATGCCATAAACAATAAGGTTTCATAGCTGCTGTGCTGTTACATTGCCATTGAGGGACAATACTGTATTATCAACTCTTCTCTGGTTCACAGTGGGCTTTATTCAGATAGTGCAGGCACAAGAGATGCTGGTCTTTTGGTGGTTTTCCACTGAATGGCGAGTTGTTATGGGATCAGCGCATATGAAGACGGGGTGGAAATCAGACAAGACAGACACGAAGGGGAAGGGTAGAAAATAAACGAGGCAAGTTTGACAAGATAGGGTAAGAAATCTTTCTCAGCCTTATGGTGAAAACCCCCCCAAAGTCTCAGCACAATTCCGACTTCAGACTTAGTCTATAAAAAGTAAGATTCAGCCCAATATATCCAACTAAATACTTAATTATCACCTTTAATTGATTTTAAAACTAAGAATAGACAACAATGTGGTATGCAAGAAGTATCGTGCCATGAATTTAAATATATTTCCTTCTTGGCTCAGTGGAATCAGTCAGTCATTCTCTTAAGTAGTTTTGGTGTTTTACACTTTTGGGAATTGACTCACCCTGCATTGACCAGTGCTGGTCCGATAGCATTAGATAACTCAGGATTACAATACCAGCATCATTTTGTGAGCCAAACTAAACATGTGTCTTTGCCACATACATTTTATCATTCACTCCAATGGTGGACTGTGTAATTGTTTGATGGGGCAAGATTTCAAATACATCATCAAGTTGATCATTTAACAATCAGATAAACATACAAAGCAACAGTAGTGATAAGACTTATTTGCTTCAAATAAAGAAGGTACACCAGAGTTTTTTTTTAATCTAATTTTATGCTAGTACTGTTCCACAAATAAACGTGATTATGGTAATCCTTTGATGTTCTATGTTACATTCATGCAATTCCAAGAATTTATTTGACTTCAAATCCAAGAGGACTAGTTTTGATAGCCTCCAAAAATGGACTCAAGAAATTGTAATACTCTGTTCGTATGTGCCCATGCTCCATAATCCAGGCAGCACACCAACTTTGTGATAACTACGATTGGAAATGATCTCAGTTAGCCACTCTGTATCTCAGCAAAGTCATAAGATCATAAGTGATTCACCCTAGTTAAAGTTAGCCTGCACCTCTTAAGAGAGCATTGTGGTTGAAGTAGATTCTGGTAGTCATGCAATATGCCAATCTGACATCAAACAATAAATAATGCTAGACCTTAAGCTTCATGATTTTCAAATGCTGCACGAGAAAGTGGAGTGATGAAAGTGGAAATGAAGAGATATGTTCTGTATCTGTAGGGTTTGCTGATGGCTTTTCAGACATTCATGAGGCATTGGGAACAGGTAGCCTTGGGATTCAAGTGTCAAGCCTTGAGGACCTGGATGTAGTGTTGCAATATACTTGCATGAGCAGTCAGAGTCAGTGTATGCGTTAAGCACTTTATTCCACCATCTGCATCATCAGTCTTTGACACTGCTCAATTCACTGCCTCCAAATTACTTACTTTTCTATCAAATCAGGTCTCCCCCAAATTCTCAAGTGCACTCAGATGGTCTTTGCACTTCTGCATACCTGGCATCCATACCTCACAGTTTACACATGTTACAACACATTCAAATTTGAACAGATAGTATAAAATTTACTTTGTTTAATTAGGATGTGCACAGGAATTTTCATTATCTGATTTTATGTTGACACTGTTGCACAATTAATAAAATAGGATCATGATCATCTTCTGACATTTTCCAAAGCATTGCATTCATGTGTTCCGATGTTTATTTAATGTCAAATTCCAAGGGGCTAGATTTGATAGTGTGCAGAAAAGGACCCAACCTCCAGTTACCATTACATTCACTGTCACACTTTCTTCTTTCTTAAAGGACAGGAAAATACACAACTGTAGGCGGCATAAGCTAACCAACAAGGGATGGACATGCCTGCACATCCCAATCCTCCATGAAGGAATTGGCACTGACTACAATTGGTATGCCTGTTGCTGAAGCCTTTATTCTGGTGATATGATTTGCAAATTACAGCAATTTTCAAACAAATCTACAGAGACTTTTAAAAATCTATCTAGCATCTGAATAGCATACAGTCATTAATTATGAGAAATTATACTGTAAAGCTTATTAACTCTCACGAAAGAAACGGTTCATAAATTGTAATAAAAGATATGCCATTAAAATGTGGGAATTTGGGTCCCTAGTTAAAATTTATAGCAACAACTAGCAAAGGAAGTATAATTTTAAAATTTAAAAAGGAAACACTTGTCCCTTTGGATTTACATTGGGAAAGAAAAAGAAGATTAGAGACGGAGGAAGAAAAACAAGGCAAAAGGAAAAGAAATCAAACAATGAAAAACACAGAAGGACAAGACACTATAACCCAGTTGTGTATGGAAATTGTGTTGGTCCTTAAGAAATTAATAATGTGCGAATGGTTATGTAGGTGCATAAAATGTACAAAACTTGCTACACATATCTTGCATGCCAAAGGTGTTCTCTGAAAGGAATCTATTTGATTTGCATACCGAAGAGTCAGAACAGAATTACGTTCTGAAAATTATTGCCATCCAACACTAACATGAGTGTAGTTGACAAGACAATGCAAAAGTATCAGCATGACACATATGTGAGGAACATTTTATTACAAGCCAACGTGAGACTCCAGTTTCAGTTTTTCTCGTTCAGGGTGTCCAAGATTTGATGCTACACCAGCACGACAAACTACATCATTAACATTGCTCTTATGATATCATTTACTAAGCTCCAAATTTCAGTGACAAACTTAATTTACATTTCGAGCATCAATCCTGCCATTTCACAACACATAACCCAGAGAAAATTAAAAAACTCAGGATTAATTGCAAATGAATGCATTATGTTTTCTGGACCCCCAGTCAGAAGTATACAAGATGAATTGGGCCCCTAGTATGTGTTACTTGCTAAATTTACTGTTTTTACCTTTTGGGATCTAATTCGAACGGGAGATGTCACAATGTTGCACCTTTCCTGGTTTCCTCAACCCTACTGGCAAATGGTCCTGAAATCTGTGGAGTATTGGAACATTTGGCATATTTTTTTGCCAAAAACTGCTGAATATTCTGTGAACTACTCAAGAAGTACAATTAATTCACCATTACGTTTCTAGCAACTTTTGAATGTCAAAATCACAATGGATATCGAGGTAAAACACGATCTATTTGGTTTTAAGTCACTTTATTCCATCACAAATGGTAACTGGACTCTAATTACACTGTTATCAGGTAAATTAGGTGGATCTGTTGCCATTTTTGACATGGAGCAATGTCGCATGAGATGCCACATTTTCTTCTGCCACTGGAGATAGAGGAACCAGCAGAGTAACATCAGTAGCTACTGCTGTTGGTATACACTACCTTCAACCAACTTTAATACAGATTAGACATAGGACTCAGCATTCATTAATGTAATTGTCACATTGTTGTCCTCAACAATCCATTGCCAGCCAACTGGGAATGCGTCGGGTCAGAAAATCAATTTTTAGAAAATAATTTTATTAACTGATTTATCATGAAGCTGTTGTTCAGGAATGTCTGTAACAAACACTGGGGCATTGTTGGAAGTTCATAACCAAAGGTAAACATCATTATCTTTATTTCAAGCAGCTATGAAACATAACAGTGGCACAGATCTTAGGACTCCATGTAAAGGCTTAAATTTTAACATTTTATTAATTCTGCTATGAGTATTTTAATAAAATATAGCAAACAACATTATTTTAGTCATTGGTACTTGAACAACAGGATTAACATGTTATCAGCAAATTTTGTTAGAATAGAATAATGTCATAGTATAAACACAATAAGGACAGTTGCATTTCCATATTTCCAGATGAAACCATCCAGATTAGTTGACTTTATGAGCATGGAAGAACCTGAGCAATGATATAAACTCAAGACTGTTCACTCACCTAATGTCTTACAAAATTGCACACTTGCTATCTCCAATTTAATAACTGGGATTTTCATGGACCAAAATCTTTTTGTTAATAACAAGCAAAAAGACTGCCTTAGAACAGCCACAAGCATCATCTGACCACAAGTGGTCACATTTCATCATGTATTAGACACAAGACAGCTGAAATGAAATCAACATTTTAGCTCAAGGCAGTGAGGAATCCCTGTCCCCTGCTCTTTCACTCAAGTAAATAGTGTAAGTAGCTCCTTACAACTACTGAAGAAATTAGTTAACCACACTTTAATTGGAGAGAGTTATAGTTTTTGTGTTAAAAAATTAAATTGTTGCGACAGCCAACTTGGAGGATGTAAAGAAGGGAGCTTAGTGCCCTTTTCAACTGGTCATAACAGTCTATTATTCTTAAAGTTGTTTGAGGAGGGGCTGAAAAGTACCAATAACACATTCACACCTCTTTACAAAATAAATCACATAAGATCATAAAATTATAAAAAATTGCTTTGCAAGTACAGCAAGTAATTAGGAAATCTATTAGAATGTTACCATTTATCATGACGGGAATTGAATACAAAAGGGACCAAACTATCCTTAGTCATACAGCGCACTGGTGAGGCCGCATCTGGAGTACTTTGCATGGTATTGATCACCGAAGGCTATAAATGGGTCCAATAAGGATTTACGAGACTAATGAAGGTCCCACCTTCTCAAGCTTTCCCCTCGACCTTCAGGTTAAACCACCACCAGTCGTTTCTCTCTGATAAGAGAGCAGCCCTGTGGTCTAATCGAAATATGGTGACTTTTATTGGACTAATACCTGAAGTGGGTTGCCTTATTAGGAAAGGTTTGACCGACTAGGTTTGTTTCTGCTAGGTTTAGTGGAGCAAAAGGCAACTTGATTAAAACATAAAAAATCCTGAGACATTTTGACAGGGAAGGTGTGGAGAGGTGGTTTCCCGTCATGGAAACTTCTAGGACTACTGGCATTGTTTAAAAGTCAAGGGGTGCTCATTTAAAACAGATTTTCAGCAAAACAAATTCTCAATGTGCCGTCAGTCTTTGGGAATTTTTTTTCCTGAAAAGGTGGTGGAAACAGAGTCCTTAAATCTTTTAATAAGTGCACAGTTCATGTTAAGCAATTGTGTTAAGCAAGGAGATGAAAAGTTATCAAGTACAGGTAGGAACGTGGATTTGAGGTTACAATCAAATCAGCTTATTGAATGGCAGAGCAAGCTCAAGGGGTTGAATGGCCTATTCATTCTCATGATTTATGTATTGGTATGTATGCTTGGTGAAATGAATTTGTGACAATGATGTTATGAGTAAGCTGTAGCAATGGTGCAACAAAAAACATCAGAGATGTAAATGTGCAACACAATTTATTCCAGGATAAAGACCTAGATTCCTGAGCATTGGTCCTAAAATACATGGCATTAAACAGAGGTAAAACACTATTAAGTATTATATGGAACCTGTACAAAATGTACTGAACAGCCTAATCACATTTCATTGCAGATGGCCTACAACACAAAGCTGCCCACAAATAGTTACTTGTTATGCATTGATGAGCACAACTCTTAAAAAAAAACTAATGAGTGTTATTTCAATGCAATCATTACCCTATTTACCATTAGTTGAGAAGACGGACAATGAAATTTTATGCCAACAAATCAAGCAGAGAAGTTAATGGGGGAAACTAAAACACTAAATTGGCAATGCACTCCAGAAGTCAACAGGAATGAGGGAAAAAGATTTAGCACTCTGCAGTAGATGGGATGGAGTGGTGGGCGGGTGGTGGTGTACAGGTGCACATCAACTTGTGTTCTTCAGGCAGAATAAGATAATCCACTGAGAGCGCGTCAGAAGAGTTCTGTAATCTGATATGTTCTTTTCACATAGTCACTCCCTAGCTTGTTGGTTTGAATCTTCTCCAAGGAAGCATTTCTATAAATCTTGCACGTTATCATTTGAGAATTATAAAGATTGTTAAACCAGTGATTTTTTGCCAGTACCCACACACCCCAGTATGCATTGAAATCCTGCTTGAAAGGTGTTCATTAACTTTAAATTAGGTTGCGTTTGCTGAGCTTTTTGTAATGCACTGGCAAAAAAAAATAGAGCCTGCAAAGATGCTTTCTGGAGAACCCAATGTCTTCCACCATTATAACATAAGAACATAAGAACTAGGAGCAGGAGTAGGCCATCTGGCCCCTCAAGCCTGCCCCGCCATTTAATAAGATCATGGCTGATCTTTTTGAGACTCAGCTCCACTTACCCGCCCACTCACCATAACCCTTAATTCCTTTACTTTTCAAAAATATATCTAGCCTTGTCTTAAAAACATTCAGCGAGGTAGCTTCAACCGCTTCACTGGACAGGGAATTCCACAGATTCACAACCCTTTGGGTGAAGAATTTCCTCCTGACCTCAGTCCTACATCTGCTTCCCTTTATTTTGAGGCGATGCCCTCTAGTCCTAGTTTCACCTGCTAGCGGAAACAACCTCCCTGCCTCCACTTTATCTATTCCCTTCATAACCTTATATGTTTCTATAAGATCTCCCCTCATTCTTCTGAATTCCAATGAGTATAATCCCAGTCTACTCAGTCTCTCCTCATAATCCAACCCTCTCAACTCTGGAATCAACCGAGTGAATCTCCACTGCACCCCTTCCAGTGCTAGTATATCTCTTCTCAAGTAAGGAGACCAAAACTGCACACAGTACTCTAGGTGTGGCCTCACCAGGACCCTATACAGCTGCAGCATAGCCTCCCTGTTTGTAAACTCCATCCCTCCAGCAATGGCAGACAAAATTCCATTTGCCTTTTTAATTACCTGCTGCACCTACAATCCCACCTTCAGCAATTCATGCACAAGGACACCCAAGTCCCTCTGCACAGCAGCGTGCTGCAAGTTTTTACCATTTAAAACATAGTCCATTTTGCTGTTATTCCTACCAAAATGGATGACCTCACAGTTATCAACATTGTACTCCATCTGCCAGACCTTTGCCCACTCATTTAGACTATCAATATCCCTCTGTAGACTTTGTGTCTTCTGCACACTTTGCTATACCACTCACCTTAGTGTCATCTGCAAATTTTGACACACCACACTTAGTCCCCAACTCCAAATCATCTACGTAAATTGTAAACAATTTAGGTCCCAACACTGATCCCTGAGGCACACCACTAGCTAATGACCGCCAACCACAAAAACACCCATTTACCCCTACTCTTTGTTTTCTACTGGTCAACCAATCCTCTATCCATGCCAATACATTACCTGTAATACCATGCAACTTTATCTTATGTAGCATCCTGTGGTATGGCACCTTGTCAAATGCCTCCTGGAAATCCAGATACACCACATCCACAGGTTCCCCATTGTCCACCATGCAAGTAATGTCCTCAAAGAATTCCACCAAATTAGTTAAACATGACCTACCCTTCATGAACCCATGCTGGGTGTTCCCAATGGGACAAGTTATATCCAGATGTCTTGCTATTTCTTCCTTAATGATAGATTCAAGCATTTTCCCCACTACCGAAGTTAAGCTAACCGGCCTATGGTTACCAGCTTTTTGTCTACTTCCTTTTTAAGACAGTGGCGTCACATTGGCCATTTTCCAATCTGTGGGAACCACCCCAGAGACCAGTGAATTTTGGTAAATAATTACGGGTGCATTTGCTATTTTCCCCATCACCTCTTTTATTACCCTGGGATGCATTTCATCAGGGCCAGGAGACTTGTATACCTTTAGCCCCATTAGCTTGCCCAGCACTGCCTCCTTCGTGATAATGATAGTTTCTAGGTCCTCATCTGCTATAACCCTCTTGCCATTAGTTTTCGTTCTGTTATTTATGTCTTCCACTGTGAAGACCGACACGAAATAACTGTTTAATGTCTCGGCTATTTCCTCATTCCCAGTTATTAAATTGGCCTTCTCATCCTCTAAAAGACCAACATGTCAAGAACATGTAAAGGACATGTAAAGGACAACATGTCAAGACATCAAGAAGTCAAGAAGTCAACTTCATTGCTAAGTAGCTAACGAAGGACCACTGCTTGACTCTGAAATAGATATAGTTCTTCATGCTAAAGGGATCAAAGAGTGGGGAGAGAAAGTAGGAATAGGGTACTGAGTTGGATGATCAGTCTTGATCACATTGAATCGTAGAGAAGGCTCACAGGGCCGAATTCTGCACTTATTTTCCTTGCTCCCACTCACCAGGGTCCTGCACAATTGCAACAAGACATCCTTGTTCAAGTATTTGAATCCTCTTGCGATGAAAACCAACACAACATCTGCCTTCTTCATCTGCTGCACCTGTATGCTTACTTTCAGAAACTGGTGTGCAAGGGCACCCAAGTGTCATTGCACCTCCAACTTTTCTAATTTATTGCCATTCATATAATAATTTGCATTCCTGTTTATGTTACTAAAGTGGATGACATCACACATTTATCCACATGATACTTCATCTGCCACATGTGCCCACACATTCAACTTGTCCAAATCATACTGAAGTATTTCTGTATCCTTCTCACAGTTCATCCTCCAACTCAGTTTCCTGTCATCTGCAAACTTGGCGATATTACATTTAATTCCCTCATCAAAATCATCGACATCTATATTGTGAATAGCTGGGGTCAAAGAGTAAATTTAGGAAGGAGATAGGCAGGTTTTTGAACAGTACTGGGTGAAAGATAGGGAGCATGGGCAGGAAAGTGAAGTTGAGGTCAAGATGAGATCAGCCATGATCGTATTAAATGATGATCTGGTTTGAGGAACTGCATTGCCTACTCCTGCTCTTAGATCTTACGTTCTAAATGCTGTGTGATGACTGATAGTTTTACCTATCATAAAATTTAAACAAAAAACGTGTTAGGTAACATTGATTATTCTCTCTAATGAAGTCAGTACCACCAAAAAAAAACTTTTCCCCTCCAGATTTGAAATAATTCCTTCAACCATTTGCCTTAACTATTGTCAGAATTTCTCAGATTGTGAAGTGCAGCAGTTTCTGTTTAGTTATGGACCTTATAGTGGTGGAACTAGGTTAATTGGTCTCTGCTTCAAGAATGCTGGGGCCAATTCTATGAACAGGTCTGTTGACATGCAAGTTTTAGTGAATTTGGTTTTATATTCCCTCGATTTAAAAAGTACAAAAGGTGATCTCATTAAATTCTTAAAAAGCTGACATGGCAAGATGCTGGGAGGTTATTTCCACTTGCTGGGAAATCAAGAACACAGAATCACAGTCTTAAATAAAAGACTGGCTCTTTCAGACTGAGAGGAGGAGTACTTTCGCTCAAAAGCTTGTGAATCTTTGGAATTGCAAGATGGATATCAATCAGCACGGTGGCTCAGTGGTTAGCACTGCTGCCTCAC
Organism: Ginglymostoma cirratum; assembly: GCA_024137785.1. NCBI lineage: Eukaryota > Metazoa > Chordata > Chondrichthyes > Orectolobiformes > Ginglymostomatidae > Ginglymostoma > Ginglymostoma cirratum. The sequence goes on from JAHRHZ010000076.1 coordinate 3,184,209, forward strand.
AGCGTCAGGGACCTGGGTTCGATTCTATCCTCTAGTGACTGTCTGTGTGGAGTTTGCACGTTTTCCCCGTGTCTACATGGGTTTCCTCTGGGTGGTCCGGTTTCATCCCACAGTCCAAAGATGTACAAGCTAGGTGGGTTGGTCATGCTAAATTGCCCGTAGTGTTCAGGGATGTGTAGGTTAGTTGGGTGGGTCTGAGTGGGATGGTCTGAGGGTTGGTGTGGACTTGTTGGGCCGAAGAGCTTGTTTCCGTACTGTAGGGATTCTAAAGCAGCCACGGCAGAAAGGGATAGTGTAGAAAGCTTGAGTTGAGGTAGAAGATCAGCCATGAACTTATTGAATGGAAAAGCAGACCCAAAGAGCCGAATGGTCCAACTACACTCTGAATAAGTCCTTATGTTCAAATACCTAAACCGCACAATTGACAGAAAATCAAACATGTCGACCTCAGCTCCTTGTATTGAAATGTTATCTTTCACCTTCCAAGTTTCTTAATGTTTAATATGATGAGTCAATGAGTTGCTGTTTCTGTAATTCCAAGGTCAAAAATCCAATTATGTTGGAATGGAGAACCTTTCAGATTCTTTTGAAGACTGACTTTGACACTTTGCAACATCAGTCCAACTGGACTCAATCCATTAGTTCTGATAAAAATAAGATTGTAGTCTCCAAATTATGGCATTGAGAATACTAATTTTACCCGCAACATCGAAGAACTTGTCATGTTCATTGGGAGAGCAGTACTATTTTATTGCAGAACAGAAAATGCCAGCATTTTTGCGGTATTTTTGTCCATATTAATGAATTGATTTGTTTCAAAGGAAGTACTTATAGTTTTAATGTTGGAGTAAATTTTTTGAATCATGATCAAACATGACAGGGTAAGCAGCATTTGAAATCAACATATTCATGAGATCCAGTTAAGTAAGGTCATTACTGATTGATGACAATGTCAAAATAAATTTGTTCAAATTCTTATTTACTATCCCTGACTGCAGTGCACATGTGCATGATCACATAAAGTTGCTCTGCAGAATTTGTTGATGTAATTTACTTTCAGACAATTTGGTTGAATGCAAGAACAGGGAAATCTTTGTCTTAATAAGGATTTGCACAGAGCAATTCTAGTCAACTACTATTACTACAATCTAAGAACTATCAACACCTAACTCCTTAAATAACATGATCCTCATTTTAACAGCACTGAGCCGCAGTGATTATCATTGCAACTAAGCAAGGAAATCAGAAGAATATCACGCAAAATGTGAAAATAAATAAAAGTTATTTAATTTGTAATGATTTTCCAGACTTCAATGAGATCATCCTCACAATTGATGTTAACAGGCCAGGATAAATTCTGTACGTGGAGTGTTATGTATTCAATGTGTCTAGACGATGAGAAAACTCAATAATTGAAACGGCACCTGATGTGATCAATTAGATGTACAAAAAAAATCTGGAAAGATACTAAAAATGTATGCAAGCATACAAATCTTGTTTCGAAGAGAAGTCAATTCTTTTGAAATGCACAAATTATACGCCTGCCAATCCTCTGGTGCTTGGCACTTCGAGAGTGAGGTTAACTTGCATTTTTGTTTTAACGTTAAAGCTGAAAATTTAAAAATAATCTTGATTGCTTGCCTACACTTCTGCTCATTTCTAGGGACTAAAAAGAGCTGACAACCCTGTCAGTTGTCTTCAATCAGTGGAACTCTCATCAGCATTAAGAGTTTGCAATGCATCTGAGACAGAATGCAAAGAGCTGTCTTCTTAATCCAATCAACAGAGATATGACCAGGCACAATGATGTGAACTTCAGGTAAATACATTTCCATGCAACACACCCTGAACTAAAATGACAAGGATTAAAAATAACCTCAAATTTCTACTTTCACCTGTCCATCTGGGTAGCTTTGCTATGAAAGAAAGAGAGACATGTATTTACAAAGCACCTTTGGCATCTTCAGAATTTTCTAAAATGATTTATAGCTAACATAGTACTTTTGAAATGTGGTCATTGTGTCATAGTTGTAATGCAGGAAGTGTAATTCTAACACTTACCATCTCAAACATTCACTCCCTCTAACACTGTTGCATAATGGCCACAGTGTGTACCTCGTACAAAATGCACTGCAATGACTCTTCAAGGCTCCTAAGAAAGTGTTGTCCAAATATATGACCTTTATCACATGAAAAAATGTGGAACATTACAACCTAAAGTTTCGTCACCAAATCACGCACCATCCTAACTTGGATCTACATTATTGTTTCTTCAATCTTACTTGGTCAAAATCTGGAAATTCCTTTCCCAGCAGCACTTTTGCATCCTAAAGATTAGATAAATTCAAGAATACTGCTTACCACTCCCATCACCAAGACCATTAGGGACAGACAATAGGAAAGCATTTATTGGAGTAATTTTTTTGGCTCATGATCTAACTTGACAGGCCGAGCGGCATCTGATATCAACGTATTCATAAAATCCAGTTACATAACACCATTACAGGTTGATGCCAATGTCAAAATAAATTTGTCCAAATTCTTATTTATTATTTCTGACTGCAGTAAACACATGTATGATCACATGAAGTTGCTCCTCAGAATTTATGTAATTTGTATTATGCTGTTTGTAATTATGTTAACAAATAATTTGTATATGTAATTGGCCCAGCCAATGACACCCATCCTGTGAATTAAAAAAGCGCTAGTCTAGAAATTTGTCTTCCAACATGACTAAGGTTATTGAGGCATTGACACAGGAGAGCAGCAATGACCTCATGAGATGCAAATCTGTTGTCTTTCTTAAATGACAGCATTTGGCCTTCCACTATTGCCACTGCGCCAGTTCCTGCCAGCACAATTATTTTGCCACCCGTGTAAAGGTTGTGCAGTGTGAATCTATGTCTTTTCTGGAATCAGAGCTGCTTGAGATCTTCCTTTAAGTCCAGGTACAGTCTCCCTCTTCAATCAGCAGGCTTTCCATTAGCCATACTGTAGTCATTGTCGTAGCATTGCAGAGCAACTTTAAGTTGCCTACGGTACACAGTAGACAGACAATTAAGGGAATTCACACATGATTATTTGCATTTGTATGGCATAGAGAATGCATTGATTGTTATATCTGATTTGGGATGTTGATTTGCTGCTTATTTTCAGGCAGACAGTGTAATGATCAGTAACAGAGGTAAGGTATTACATGTGACTTTTGGTGAATAGGGAATTAGACTTGCATTCACCGGTATCAGTCAGTTGAGTGTGATCAACTGGTCAGAAAAGGCTTTTCTTTAAAAATTATTTCCTTTGATCTTCCTTCTCCTCAGCTGGTTACCAGCCAATGGGTGGCAAAGGATTCTTCGTAGTACTGTAGAGTTGTTCCTGAATGTTCCAGTCAGTGAATGTACTGTACGTTCTTTATCACACCAAGTGGAAAAATGTAGAGAAGCATATTTAGTGAAGAACATAGAGAGCTGCAACAATTATAGATACATAATAAAACAGGGAATTAGTTAAAAAGTTGAAGAAACATTTTCTTGATTGGTATCTGAAGTGGATCAAATATCACCGTAGGACATTTAAGGAACAGTGATCTTAGCACCATAAGATTTTGATTAGCTCTGATAAAAGACAAAGAGCAATCTAATCTAAAGTGATGGAAACCTGAGAAACATTTCAGTCATGTAAATCTGAATTAAAGATTGGAGAGAAAAACTTAATTGAATAACAGGCTGCCATAGGGGTGGTGGTGGTGGTGGTAATGGTTCTGTAACAGTTCTATGATCTTATGATTTTGTGTGGCAGTAAGACTCACATTAAATGTGTGAGGTCCACATCTGTGTCCATGTTGCTACCCAAAGTCATGAGCCGAGTTATCAAAGAATATGCTTTATCAAACAGTGGATGTGATGGCTCAAATGCAGACAGAATGGGAGACTGCCACAGATGTTTGCGTAGCAGCTGGGTATTGAGGGGCAGAATTGACAGGTGGTGCTCACAATGTGAGATGCATTTAGTCAATAGCACCTGACACCTTGTTGAATCTTAAAATTCTTGTAAAGGCTTGCTCCACTTGCTTCTGTGTGGAAAGGTAGAATTAAAGTTGCTCTGATCTTTTACATTACAGAAGGATATCATCCAGTCCTTCGTGTCTGTACAACTCTCCACAACAGTGTCATCAGCAGGACCCACATTGCTGCCTTTTCGCTGTAAATATGAAATGGTCTTTTTCTCACTTCTATTGTTTATCCGATACACTTTTGTAAGACATGATCGATGAAACTCCCATGGAGTCTCAGGCAGGGTATTCCAGATCCAAACCATTCAGTACCCCAAAAAAGTTCCCTTGTACAATAGTGACAGTCATACTGAAAGATGTTGCTCCAGTCTAGAAGGAGTCAGACATACAAATTATATGAATGCCTATAAATTAGCAATATCATTTTCACGGCAGTTCTGGCAAATTTCAGTGAAAATGTGGAGACTTCTGACATCCTGTTCCTTGTTGAGCTTCAGGTGGGAAGGTGCTCCCTATAAAATGTAAAATCAAAAATTTCCTCCAGTCCAGAAAGGCCATACAGCCCATCAAGTCTGCACTGACTGTCTGAAAAGCATCCCATCCCGACCCATCCCCTCCAACACTCCACTCTGTAAACCTACACTTACCATGGCTAATCCACCTAGATTGCACATCCCTGGACAGTATGGGGCAATTTACCATGGCCAATCCATCTAATGTATATCTTTGGACTGTGGGGGAAAACTGGATGAAAGCCATGTCAACACAGGGAGAACATGCAAAGTCCACACAGACAGTCACCCAAGGCTGGCATCAAACGCTGGTCCCTGTCATGTGAGGCAGCAATGTTAACCGTTGCGTCAACCTGCCACTCTAATATCTTGGGAGGACATATATACCTGCTGAATGCATTTCCTCCTCCCTTCTGCAGCAATTCATCCTTCACCATACCACTTCTGTGCATTCTCCCTGTTATGCAACGGGCCAAGGTGGGTTGCGTAGTACTGTGCCTAATCTGTGAATCAGTGCTTCGTGTAACATCTGTGAAAGTCTGACAACATGTATCAGCACTGTCGGTTTTGGCAACTTTAATCCAGTCCGAATGCCATCAAATGCTTCTACAATTCTGACAGGTGCTTGTAAAGATAAAACAGCATTAAATCTGAAAGTAGTAGATGATTCATTAAAAAGCACCGACAGATCCTGGGGTGGGGAGTACTGATGGGTCATTTCTGTAGCCAAATAGGCGTGTGGTGAAGAGACTGAATAATCTGAAGTGTTGCCTCCTCTGCATACTTCAGGAAGTTTCTCCACTTGAGAACTAACATTCTCAGCATCAGGCAGGATTATGGTTGTGCACTCTGGGTGCCATTTTTAAGACAAAACAGAACTAATAATAGCCCACCAAAAAAATGGGTTCCACTGAGCCAAATGTTACAGCCTTGTAGTTTTGATGAATGAGGTATCTTTTTGGAAATTACATAAATACAGGGAGCTTCATGATTATGTGGACTTTTCTTGCCAGGGAGAAAAAAGATAAGATTCAAGACTCAAAAAGCCTTTTCTTATCCTATCCTTTTTTAAATGTGTGTATAGCAGCTGCACGTTTTCAAAAGACACTGATCTAAGAGCTTTGCACTTTATTGCAAATAATGTGCTTCCATTGAAAACTGAACACTCTGCATTTGGGAGATAGCACTGCACGTTTCCATTGAAGGGCTCGTCTTCTGTAAAAACAGAAAGTAGTGGCATTTAATTCAAATGCCAGTGTGTGATGGATTGTATTGCAAAAGTAACTGACTAGAATGTAAAGGATTAGCTAACAGTATTTTTTTTCAGAAAAGGGATGAGTTATTCTGCTTTTTTGCACTAATCATTCTATTCTGGGACAGAAGTTGAGCAGAATTCAAGTTAAGATTATTTATGCCCAATTTAGTCAGTGGCCCAGGTCCAGTCTGTAAAATATAAATCAAGGCTGCAGATTGTAGTAATCCACAGCACAGACAACCTGTCCAAAACAGAAATAGCTCCTGTGATGAGTTGCCATTTTTACTTAAACAGCAGGTTCACTTCCCTTCATTTTTGTGTCAGGGCCAATACTGTTTGTAAAATTTGTTTTGTTTATCAGTGTCAAACGTGACCAGAAATGTGCTCTCTCTCCAGCGTGTCAGGGATTAGAAACAAAAACAGAAATAGCTGGAGAAACTCAGAGGGACTGGCAGTATCTATGGAGAGAAGGCAGAGTTAGCCTCCCGGGTCTAGTGACCCTTCTTAAGATTGGATTGTAGCACAAAAGGTTGGTATATACATACTGAAATTGGAAATGGGAGGTGGGGCCAGGATAAGTGGAAACAGAGCCCAGAGAGCGAGAGAAAAACATGTGGGCAGACAAAGGTGAAAGGTCAGCCTGGGACAATCAATAGCTGCTCATGGGGATTTTTTGTAGCAGGCAATGGGTTGATTATGGCAGCAGTCTATTTGATGACAAGGCCTGGTGTGAGTGGATTGGGGTAAGAACATGGGAGAAGGTGCTCATGCCCTAAAATTAATGAATTCAATATTGAATCCAGAAGGTTCCCAAGCAGCAAATGAGATGTTGCCCTTTCAGCTTGCGCTGAGCTTCACTGGAGCACAGCAGCAAGCCTGAGACAGAAATGTTGGCCAGGGGACATGGTGGTGTGTTGAAGTGGCAGGTAACAGGGAGCTCAGGGTCATTTTTGCGGACCGAACATAGATATTCGGCAAAGCAGTTACCCAGTCTGTATTTCATCTCCCCAGTTTACAGCAGACCGCATTGTGAGCAGCAAATATGTAGACTAGATTGAGTGAAGTGCAGGTAAAGAGCTGCTTTACCTAGAAGATGTGTTTTGGGTCTTGGATAGTGAGGAGGGACGATAGAAAAGGGAAGGTGTTACACTTGCTGCGATTGCAAGGGAAGGTGCTGTTGGTGTATGGGGAGACAGTGGAAGTGGAGACGGGTGTACTAAAGTGGCCTGGATTGTGTGTCTGGTAGTGGCACATTGCGGGAGGTGGTAGAAATTGGCGGCTAATGATACTTTGAATGTGGATGCTGGTGGGGTAGTAAATGAGGACCAGCGAGATCCTATTGCTGTTGTGGGATGGAAGAGGGCTGAAGTGTCGGAGATGGGTTGGGCACAGCTGACAGCCTGCCAACTACGGTGGTGGGGAAACATCAGTTAAGGAAGAAGGTGGACATTTTAGAGGCAGCTTTGTCGAAGCTGGCATCATTAGAACAGATGCAACAGAGATGGAGAAACTGGAAGAATAGAATAGAGTCTTAACAGGAAGCAAGGTGTGAGGATGCACGATTAAGATAACTGTGGGAGTCGGTGGTGGGGGGCGGTGGGCGTATCCTCAGAAATGGAAACAGAGACGTTGAGAAAGGGAAGCAAAGAGTCAGAGATGGACCAGGTGAAGGTGAGAGCGGGGTGGAATTTGGAAGCAAAATTGATAAATGTTTACAATTCCAGACAGAGAGAGAAGCTGCACCGATGATGTCACTGATGTACCAGAGAAGGTGTCGCATGTGAGGGCCCAAGTAGGACTGGGCTTTTTCTGCCAACAAGGATTGGTGCTTTTATTGTCTGCCGTACTGACCTCTACATTATGGAGGTTAAGCGTCAACTCTCAGATACCTCCCATCTCCCCGTGGACCATGATGCCATGGGCCATGGAACCTCAGGCCATTGTGTCCACAGCGGTCACTAATCTCATTTCATCTGGTGATCCCCCCTCCATTGCCTCCAAGCCCATGGTTCCCAACCCCTCAGATTCCAGCTTCTACCTCCTTCCCAAAATCCACAAACAGGACTGCCTGGGCAGACCGATTGTTTCTACCTGCTCTTGTCCTACCAAACTCATCTCCTGCATCAAACCAATTTTTCTCCCCTTATCCAGTGACATGCAATCCCTTTACACATTCATTACTGATCAGGATGGTCTCAGGGCCCTCTGCTACTTCCAGGAAAGAAGGCCTGAACTGTGACCATCCACCACCACCCTCCTCCGCCTGGCTGAGCTCACCCTCACTTTCAACAATTTCTTCTTTAACTCCTCTCACATCCTTCAGGTCAAGGGTGTGATGATGGGTACCCATGTGGGCTGTAGTTATGCCTGTCTCTGTATGGGGTACATGGAATATTCCTTGTTCCAGTCCGACCCAGATACCCACCCAAAATAATCCCTATTTATTTCAGAACCCTCTTCTGATCCCCCATTTCTGATGAAGGGTCCAAGCCCGAAACATCAAGCTTTCCTGCTCCTATGATGTTGCTTGGCCTGCTGTGTTCATCCAGCTCCACACCTTGTTATCTCGGATTCTCCAGCATCTGCAGTACCTTTTATCTCTATCTATAATGCGGTTCCAGTTGTTCAAAGTTTCATGTTCACAAGGTTCAACCTGAAATTCTTTGCTATCTATTCATCCAAAAGCAGGGCTGCATGCAAGTTTAGTTGCTTTAAATCTTTCTGATGCAACCCAAGGGTGTTAAGGACACTGTCCCACTTTTGTGTAGTAACCACATTTGCGGAGATCTTTCAGTCTCCAAATTGTCAGACAACATATGATCTGCATTGGCACAAGGTAGAAGACCCAAATATTGACTCACAATTTTGATCAAGTTAAGGCCCTTCTGTAAGTAGATGTGGTTCATGGGATCCTCAGAAGGGGTGTGAGGCTTGGGAGAACTCCAGACTGAAGTGGAAAGGCAAAATGTGGCTACTTTGTTCCTGAAATCATTTCAATAACAAGTGTGAAAAACAGAAGTTCTGTCCAATAATGAGACGACGGAGGTAATTTATAATTTTATTGAAGTGATTGATAATAGGGTTCAGTCCTGCAAAAGTAAGTTGACAATTATTTTGATCACAATTACATTACTGTTAAGATTAAAGAACCAATATGCTTTCAAAATTGAAGGAAACATTACTTCAGAACTCCCATGTCCAGGATTGGAAATGGTTTAAATTCCCAGAGCCCTGTTAAATTGCAAAAAGGAAATCCACCATATCATTTCCATAAAGAAAAGCTGAAGGCAATGATTGACAGAACATTTGTTGTGCCTTAAAAGAAAGAAACCCAGCAGGTTTTTGCAGATTCAATCGCTCCCATTGTTTCCATTTGGAAGAGTTTGTTTTGATAGTTGGAGTCATTATGGATGCTTGACTTAGTTTCCAGAGCCACAGAACCATTTATCTCAGCAGGTGACTCTGTAGATAGTTTGGTTGACAGTCTTAATGGCTTTTACATGAGTATCTGTCTTTTATATATCTAATGAACAGAAGTTCATTTTTTTCCCCAGAGACTGACCATTTGAGGAGATTCCACCCCTTTTTAAATGATTTCTTTTAATGAGAGATTTTTTCAGTTAAGAAATATGTTGGAATATGCAATCTCTTCGATTGTTAGAATTTTTCAGTGACATCCATTTCAAAAACAGCTTTTGAAGTCTGCCTATAGCGAATGCTGGATGTGTAGCCATAATGGACACATGAGAATATGAGGGGTTATGAAATATGAGGGGTCACACAGTTGGTATGGGGGAATAGGAGGGCATGGTGAATATGAGGAAGCATGGGGGGCATATAAGGCAAGTGGAGTTCAACTAAACACTGAGGTTTTGAAGGCCTGATAATCATTGTAATTGAAATGATTTCTCAGTAAACAGAAATTGGTGTTCTGGTTTGCTGACCTCACCACTCATCCAGCTCCACTGTCCCCTCACCCCTGCCTCCACGAGTGGCAGCCCCAAATCCAATATGTTCCAGGTTCCCAAAATGAAAATATGGTGGGCTGCAGCCTTTGTAAAGGAGATAGATCTGAGCAGTTAGCAGATTTCGTGATTTGTCCTCCTCCTCTTCAAAAATCCAACGCAAAAATTACAACCGTCCATAAAAGCAAACTACTGTAGCTGCTCGAATTCTGAAATTTGTGAAAAAAGACACATCCTGCTCCTCTGATGCTGCTTGGCCTGCTGTGTTCATTCAGCTCTACACCTTGTTATCTTAACATAAAGGATCATTTTCTTCTCTTCACCAAGCCTGCCAAACATGATGCATACTTTCTATTCTTATTACAATGTCATCCTGGCGAGCCTAGTATCTTTTATGCAATGAAAGGCACCAACTAATTTAAAACTTACTTCCTCGATCCTATTGGTCATATCCTTACAAACCCATGGACTCAATGCCTCCAATTTAAGACAGATCCTCATATTTAAATTACTTTGTGGTTTCCTCCTTTCTATCAATCTTCCCCATCCCCACAGTTACACCTGCTTCTCTCCCCCTCTAATATTTTAAACATTTTTTTCAAAATGACTGGAGCTGTAAACGTACGATTTGATGTTCTCAGGATTTCCCGCAAGGTGTTGGTTGAATTACACAAAACATTATAGCCATGACTGGAAATGGATAGTAATTACCATTCAACTTTTGCTAATTGAGTTGAATTCTAAATCCACACAGATGAAAGGCGAAGTAAAATTAAGATAATTGAGCTAAAATAGAATCACTTGTGAAATTTGATTGCCGAACTACATATACCGCATGCCAGTTATTCTTGTCAGAGATACAGGAACGTGAACTGATTTTATGAATTGTGTAAGCCTTGACATTATGTTCTGTTGCTGCATTGACAGCTGCTTTGGAAATTGTTACTCCCTTGTCAGTATTAATTCTAGAAATTACATTGTGAGACTGGAATTTTACCAGGGCATGATTCAGTAACAGGCATCTATATGTACTACCATTGAAAATGTGGCTAAAAAAATAACATAACAAATAGAATGGAATGTCACTGTACATAATCTCATGCATCAAATCAAACTTGAGACTGCCATGCAGTATCAAGGGAGTGCGGCATTGTTGGAACTGCCACCTTTTTGATGAGATATTAAATTGAGCATTTTGTCTGCCCTTGTATGTGGATGCAAAAGATCCCATGGGACTCTTTCAAACAAAAACAGTGAAGTTATCCCCAATGTCCAGGCAATATTAATCATTCAATTATCTTCACAAAATCAGATGATCTTGCCATTATCGCACAGCAGTTTGTTGAGTGCAAATTAGTTGCTCTCGTAGGGGTCTACAATGTGCACATTGGCTTCCATGTTTCCTACATTACAGAAGTGGCTATACACTTCAAAAATACTTAATTGTCTATAAAATGCTTTGAAACAGCCAGCAATCATGAAGACCAATTCTAAAAATTGGAGTTTCTTTTAAAATCTAAAGCTTTTGTTTTCCCTGCAGTTTGCAGCTATAACTTTATAACCAACCAATTTCTTAATCTTGAATGAGAAGATGATGAGCAAGCTTGGCTAGTACTGATAGGCTGAAGAATTGGGGGAGGAATCCTGTTAACATCCATCAATGTTTCAGCAGTACAAAGGACTGTATCATTTTCATATTGCTACCTTTACTCAATAGCAAAGGTGATGAAATCATTTACTCTGCTGAATTCTTTAAATACATGTGGGCAGGGAACTGGCTGACACTCCAGATCACCCTTGCAGTATTCTTAATTGCTGCTGGCATCATTGTACCTTTGTTCGAGTTCACTGTAGGCCTACTTGACGCACAAAGAAATCTTCCATAACCTTCCTTTCCTATTAAAGCTAGACATTCAGAGACAGATCTGATCCTGACAATACAATGGGTGATGTATTAGCAATTGTGAATAATATGTTATTTATGCCTTCTGACGTGGCTTCTCCGTTCCTAGGTATGCTCATGCTATATTTGACTATCAAATAATTCTTTATTTCAACATGCTTTTAAATGACTACAAAAATTGATTGGCATTTTCTTTAAACGTCTGATACATTTCTATATGCTACAACTCTCATTCAGAATTTATAATACAATGTATGACGTATTTATGGCAAAATAGAAAGCACATTTCAAAATGTGAGGTTCAAGAAGTACTTGGAGGATAACATAATCATAAATACCCATTACCACTGGACTAATTTTCTGTGTTACACTGAAAACAGCAAAGTCATTTCCAAAAGATTCAGTTGTGGCATTGAAAATTAGTAACAGCTTTATGTCTTTCCTAGTCCGACTCAAGGCTCCCATACCCGATATACATTCATCTAACTGTGAAAATGCTGTAGTTGTCTTTATTTGTTGGCATCTAAAAGTATAATTTAATGTGGGAAAGATTATAAAGCTCAAATACGACAAGTTTATGATTCCTTCCTTAAAAATCTATACCAGATTAATATACTCGAAAAGTCAAATACTAACCACCAGCAAATAACAATTTTTTGTTCATTGGGAAGCACGTGGCTGGTCAGTATATCACAAACATTACCTAGAACAATTTTTTAGTTTGGGTCCTTTGACAAGCTTTTCTCACCCCACACACACACACCCACACACACACACACACACACACACACACACACACACACACACACACACGAAGCAAGTAACAAACAATGTAAATCAGTGAATGCGAACAAGTTCATCTTGAAGAATTTGTTCTTTGACTTTTATGACTTTTATGCATGACAAGAAGCAAAATCTCAAACACACTTGTCTATGAAGTCAACAAGAGTCTTCATCCAACTCATGTTCTCTTCACATTTTCTGAGAACATGCCAGTGATGCAAATTTTAAATGCACTGAAATGCAAGTCTGAGAAGTATTTTTTTTTAAATCAAAAACTAACATTTGGCAGAGTGGTGATCCTGTTCAGCAACCACTGTTCTCATGTTCTGCCCTTCTCTTGAGGATACTAACTCCTTGTGAAAATATGGGTCTTCAAGCTCCTCTTATCACTTCACCTGACTATCTATCATACATTGGTGCATTAAGTGAAAGTAAGCTGTGAGCCGACATTTCTTGAACCTGTCACTACTGTGCGATATTTGAAATATGTGCAATATTTTCCCATCAGGACAGCTTGTAATCTTCATGCTCTGAATAATAGAGTAAATATTTGTGCAAAGACAAGATTTCATAATTTTACAGATTAACATTACTTGATTTGCTGCCATCTTTACCCCTTGTTTCATTGTCGAGAAAAATACGAAGTTCAATTAAGGAATTCATAAATATGAAAAATTGTCGGGCTGTTCAGTCACATCTGCCCACGTTGTGATGGTGGGACATTCCTTCACTCACCTCCCCATGACACCAACTCAATTCACACCCATCTTGGCTGATCTTTTCGTGGACTCACGTCCACTTACCCTTCCGCTCACCATGACCATTGATTCCTTTACTGTTCAAAAATCCATGTTTACGTTAAAAACACACAATGAGGTAGCCTCAACTGCTTCACTGGGCAAGGAATTCCACAGATTCACAACCCTTTGGGTGAAGAAGTTTACAGAGTACACAATCTCTATGGTGTGCAAACAGGCCCTTTGGCCCAACAAGTCCACACTGACCCTCAGAGCATCCCGCCCAGACCCATCCCCTATAACCCACCTAATCTACACATCCCTGGATACTAGGGGCATTTTTTAGCATGGCCAATCCACCCTAACCTGCACATCTTTGGACGTGGGAGGAAACCAGAGCACCCAGAGAAAACCCGTACAGACACAGAATAGGCAAACTTCACACAGACAGTCATGCAAGGGTAGAATTGAACCCGGTTCCATGGTGCTGTGAGGCAGCAGTGCTAACCACTGAGCCACTGTACCGTTCTTCCTCAACTCAGTCCTAGGTCTGCTTCCCCATTTTTAAAGGTTTGCCACTGAGTTCTAGTTTCACCCATCAGTGGAAACAACCTCCCTACTTCTTTCCTATCTATTCCCTTCATAACTTTATATGTTTCTTTACGATTGCCCCCTGATTCATCTAAACTCCAGTCAATCCTTAGTGGCAACCTCAGGCTGTGCAGGATTTGCATGCTGTTGATGTAATTCTGCATCACAAACCACCAACTGAGCAGCACAGGAGTGTGATGGCATGAGCAATCATTCTGTACATTAGCACTTTTGTCGACTTGCAGATGCCATTGTTTTCAAACACACGAATTTAATTTTTAGAAGGCTGAGCTACTGCAGCTGATCTTTGTGTCAATTGTGGCCTTTTGATAGAAACAACTGGTAAGTTGTGGGAAGTGCTTTCTGTATCCTAAAGTCTCTCATTTAACATAAATATGAGATTGAATATTTTATTTGCCAAGTCCAGGGCGATACTTAGCTTATATTATAGTCACATTCCAAGCAGGGCAGAAGGTCTTGCATGTATAATTGAAGATATCAAGAGTGGCTTGCAATTCTGATGCAGATTGGCCAAGATCATTGAAGTCATCTAAATCTATGGTGGTCTGTTTAATTTTCTGGCAAAGTGACAAAGAGCTAAGGATATTCGATCTAGGTGGTATTTGGTAAGCATCTGCTGATGATAGTTGATGAGGTATATAACCACTGTTCAGTAAGTAGGGGGCCATAACATGACCTCGTCTGGTCCCAGTCCAGATTCTGAAGACATCATTTATAGATCTCTCATTTGAGATATTCGCACTCCTACCACCATGAATCAGTTGTGGGATTGTGAAGAAGTCGTTTGGACATCCAAATCTTGGAATCAGAATCTCCAGAATTTTTTGGTTTACTGAATTCAACAGTTTGCACAGGTTGATAAATGCAAAGAAGAGCTCCTAAATGCTTTTCTTGAATATGTGCGGCAGCAAGGGCCATTTTAGATGTTCCTCTGGAGGATATAAAATCAAGAGAATGAATATCAAGAATTCCCCTGTTATGGATGAGAAGGGAAGATCTCTCTCTTTGAAAAGATACTTGTAATTGTCACATTCCTGAAGTTAAGGCAGTGGTGAATGGAGTATTTTTCCTCCAAAATCTGCAAGATAAGTAAGTGGAATCTTGATCTGAGCAAAAGTCCATGAGTGTTGAAGACATCTGCTGGAATATCATCAGGGCTGCTAACTTTGTGGCTTGTTTTTGTTCTGAATATCTGTTGCTGCTCTCCCAACTGTGCTGACCCACCCAGGACTGTACCTCTGGGAACTGTGGGAGAGCCCAGACAGTAGCTGCAGGTTCATGATTGAGGTTGCTGTTGACAATGTTCTTTCAAGCATCGAAGGAAGGCATTGTTATTTTCTAAACAAAAAGATAAACCATCCTGGAAATGAAGAGGTTTTGTCCAATTGACCTTCAACTATGGAAGGCTCTGGTGGTTTATGAAAAAGCTTTTTCCATCCTGCTGTTTAGCACAATGTTGCATTTCTTGGGGTCTCTGTTCTCATGACTTGAGTTTAATATTCCAGATTTGTCTATACACGTCAACATTGAATAATTGGAAAGTTGTCTTCTTGACTTGAAATCTTAGATTTCTCTGCCGGGCAAAGAAGACCGGTCTCTTTTGTGTCGGGATGCCATATATTCCTGCATCATTTTTGTCCACCTATTCCTGGTGATGATGATGCTTGAACCTATTGGCCTGGACATGGTGTCCAATACAGCTGACTTTATTTGATCCCACTATTCATAAATTGAGTTGCGTATGTGAAGGTTTTCCAGAAAGGTTGCAATCTGCTTTTGAAATTCCTCTCTTTGCTTGGACTGCTTTAGGTCTGCGGCAGTGATCTTCAACCTCTTAGACTTTTGGTTCCTACAGTTATTTTGTGCTCAATGAATTGAGGAATACAGATATCAATGATATCTTTAACTGACACTGTGACATAATCCAGGAGATGCAAACACTTTTATCTAGGAAGCTTCTATGTGGTTTTGTATTTATTCTTCCAGCAGAAGATTTTTTTTTAAGAAGTTAAAACAGGTTGAGCTCACTTTGTCAGCTGGGGGACACTACTGCACTGGCTTTTTACACTCCTATTTCCCATTTGTTTCTCTCCAGACTCTAGAATCACAGTCAAATTGGCATCAAAAGATGATTCTTCCAATTTTTGGACATTCATCCTATCTCAAATATGACCAAATGTAGTTGAAGACTTGAATTTCTGTAATAAGTCACATGACCTCAGAACAGACTAAGATATTTCACAACCAATGAATTTATTTTCTCTTGATGTCTAATCATTGTACTGTGGGAAACACAGCAGCTAAATTAAGCAGTGAAGGCTCTTAGAAAAACAGTAACATGAAGACAACCAGACAACATTTCCAATTTTTCATCCATTGTAGACTAATTATCAGTCAGATTATAAGGGAGAACTCCTTGCTCAAAATAGAACTTTAAGCACTCACTTTTGCAGGAAGACAGGGTCTCGGTTTAATGTCACATCCAAAAGGTATCACTTTGACAGTGCAGCACTTGCTCAAAACTGCACAAAAGTGTCAAGGTGAACTATTTCTCAAGTTAGTTGAGTAGAATTTGAACTCAGAACCTTATGAGGAAAAGTGAAAATAACCGAGTCAAAGCATTATTGTTGGAACAATAAACAGTGGCTCTGAATTGTAGAAAAATAAGGTGGAGAACAGCATTTTTTCACAAAGATTCTCCTGTCACCGAACAGTAACAGAAATAAATTTTCACGTAGAGTCACTTGTCATGACTATCACAGCCATAGACTTGTTTAACTGTACTTCAGGAGCAGAATTTACTGCCATAAATCCATTTGGCTTTGAGTGTATTTGTTTGAGGAACATTACAGTAAGTAGCTTTCTGGCTCATACCTTATATAGTGTCATTGCCCTGAGGTCAGGATCGTGTTAGAATAGAGGTCAGTTGATTTTATGAGCCAATCATTTACAATTGTGAGAAAATTAGACTTACAGGTGATTTTTTTTTCTTAGAAATGTTCTTTATTTGAATGTTGTGCAAACATAACTCTAATTTTTTTTTACATTTTCAAACAATTTTCAAATCTCTATCAGTAATCTCACCTTGCAATTGGATCTATATAATATACAATGGTGCAATAAAACAAAAAAACAGCACAAAAACAGGCCCTTTGGCCCACCAAGCCTGCGCTGATTCCTAATCCATAGTTAGACCTACTACCTATTGCCCATGTGTGGTTTCTATCCCTCCGTTCACCTTTCTTCATATGTCTATCAAGATACGCCTTAAATGTTACAAACATACCTGCTTCCACCACTTCCATTGGCCATGTGTTCCAGGCTCCCATAACCATCTGCGTGAAAAACTTTCTCTGCACTTCTCCCCTAAACTTTCCCCTCTCACCTTGAACCTGTGCCCTCTTGTAGTTGACCTTTCCAGCCTAGGAAAAACCCTCTGACTATCCATCCTACCTGTGCCTCTCATCATATTGTAGACCTTTATCAGGTCACCCCCTCAGCTTCTATCGTTCCAGCGAAGACTGTCTGAGATTATCCAACCTCTCCTCATAGCTAAAACCCTCCAGGCTAGGCAACATCCTGGTAAACTTCCTCTGCACCCTCTCCAAAGCATCCACATCCTTCTGGTAGTGTGGCAACCAGAACTGCATGCAATATTAAAAATGTAGCATAAATAAAGTTTTGTAAAGCTGGAACATAACTTGCAAACTTTTATACTTGATGCCCTAGCCAATGAAGGCAAGTGTGCTCTATGCCTTCACGACCACATTATCCATCTGTTGCCACTTGCAGGGATCTATAGATCTGTATGCCCAAATCCTTCTGTATGTCAATGCTCGTAAGGGTTCTACCATTTATTTTATAATTCATACCTGAATTTGATCTTCTAAAATGCATCACCTCGCAGTTGTCTGGATTAAACGCCATCTGTCATTCTTCTGTCCAAATCTGCAATCTATCGAAATCCTTCTGTATCCTTTGACAATTCTCCTGACTATCATCAATTCCACCAATTTTGGTGTCATCCACAAACATGCTAATCAGACTACCTATATTTTCTTCCGGTCATTTTTATATATACAAGCAACAAAAGGTCCCAGCACTGATCCCTGTGAAACCCCACTTGTTACTGATATCCATTCCAAAAAGCACCCTTCCACTGCTACTCTCTGTCTTCAATGGCCAAGCCAGTTTCATATCCATCTAGCTACCTCATCCTGGGTCCTGTGAGACTCTGCCTTTCGTACCAGCCTGACATGAGGTATCTTATTAAATGCCTTCCTAAAGTCCATGTAGACAACATCTGCTGCCCTTCCCTCATCAATCATTCTTGTCACCTCTTCAAAAAGCTCAATCAAGTTGGCAAGACATGATCTTCCCTGCACAAATCCATGCTGCCTACTATTAGCAGGTACAAATAGAAAACAAAAGAACTGTGGATGTAAATTGTTAATATTGATTTCTCTTCACAGATGCTGCCAGAACTGCTGAGCTTTTCCAGCAATTTCTGTTTTTGTTACTAACAAGTCCATTCGCCTACATATGTGAATAAATCTTGTCTCCCAGTATCTTCTCTGACAGCTTCCCCACCACTGATGTCAGACTGACTGGCCTAGAATTACCTGGTTTATCTCTGTTTCCCCTCTTAAGTAAAGGAACAGCATTGGCCATTCTCCAGTCTCTGGAACCTTGGCGCCAAAGAGGATTCAAAGACATCTGTTCAGGTCTCAGCTATTTCCTCCCTGTTCTCCCACACTATCCTGGGATAGATCTCACCCAGGCATGGACACTTGTCTATCTTAATGTATTTCAATGCACCCAACACTTTCTCTTTCATTATTTTCAGCAGCTTGAGTGTATTCACATACATTTCAAAATTTAAACTGGTAACACTTGAAACTTCCATCCAGTTAAACTCTCCATCCCCTACCCCCATGTTATGGGATTAAAACACTCCTTTCAAAATAAAAAGGTGGGACTGTTCTAAGACCCAACGGTCCTGGACTATATTGTGCTCTGGTGGGGTGGGTAAATGCTATTTGGAGCTTTTCTTTTTCAAATTTTCTCCCATTCCTTCTTTTAGTTTTTTTTTCTTGTGGTTTAGGGTATGGTGCGACAGAAAGAAATCACCTGCCAAGCAATCAGTTCATCACAGACCAGGGATAAACTCTTGGACTTTCCTGGCCTGTACGTCTAAGCTTCTTATCGAGTTATGAAAAGAGGTTCAGTTTCCACAGTTGATGTGCCAACATTTTTTGACTGAAATGAGTTTTGCGAATCTGAATGGATATATTTGGTTTATAAAAGGTATGGATTTCATATTCATACATTTCATGGGGGTGACATGGTGGCACACTGACTAGCATTGTTGCCGCATGGCACCAGGATCCTGGGTTCGATTCTAGCCTTGAGTGACTGTCTGTGTGGAGTTTGAATATTCTCCTTGTGTCTGCGTCGGTTTCCTCCGGGTGCTCCGGTTCCCTCCCACAGTCCAAAGATGTGTAGGTTAGGTGGATTGGCCATGCTAAATTAACTATAGTGTCCAGGAATGTGCAGGCTAGGTGGGTCAGCCATAGGAAATTCAGGATCACAGGGATTGGGAGTTGGGTCTGGGTGAAATTCTCTTCGGAGGGTCGTTGTGGACTCAATTGGCCAGAAGGCCCGCTTCCATATAGTTGGAATTCTATGATTCAATGTGCCACTATGGCAACAGGTTTGGAGATTTGAATTATCACTCCTGAAGCACTATCCTTCTTCTATCCTTGTTGAATAGGTTGACATTTGTCAGAGTGCTGCTCGCAGTCAAACGAAAGCGTGTGCTGTGTTTTATTGCGCAAGCTGTTACGTAGTTAGTGAGGTGAAGCTACATGTTCATCTGTAACATGAATTTGGGCACAAAAATCTGCGCAACCTTAAATAATTGTCCGTGCAAAATTCAAAGAATTTATGAACTCCTCATGCAAAATTGATCTTTCTAGCACGAGAGAAGGAATCTATAATTGACATGTAAAAACATATTACTTAATTTAAGGATATACTGGCTCCATCCCCGCCTCTTCGACTTGTCTGCCTCCTCTCCACCTATCCTCTCCTCTATCCATCCTCTATCCGCCTCCCCCTCTCTCCCTATTTATTTCAGAACCCTCTTCCCCTCCCCCATTTCTGATGAAGGGTCTAGGCCCGAAACGTCAACTTTTCCTGCTCCTATGATGCTGCTTGACCTGCTGTGTTCATCCAGCCCCACAACTTGTTACTTAATTGAAGACCCTAAATACTTCAAACTTTTAGCGTAACCAGTATCTAATGTGATACATAATTCAGTTTAACTCTCCAACAGCTCAGCTTTCCATCTGCTATTGTTTTTGTTAATAAGTTTTAGTTTCATTAACACAATATTGAGAACATCAATCTGAATAGAAGCAAAGGACTGCAGCATTTCTGGAAATCTAAAATAAAATTTTGGAGAATCTCAGCAGATCTGGCAGCGTCTGTACTGAGAGAAACATAGGTAATGTTCCAAGTTGAATAATTCTTCCTTGGAACTGAAAAGAATTGGAAAAGTAATGGGACAAAAGACGATCATAATTAAAGCCTACGTAGGGACACGTTACTGTTCATTTTACAGGGAGAAAGTGTTCAAAGTGAGAATGGGCTCAACCATGTGGAGAAAGGTTGTGGTGGACGGGAATTGATCAGAACGGTCTGAGGAGTCTCTGCTTTTTTCTTGAGCTGTTTCTGTTTTTTTTTGTGGGGTATGTGGGACATTGTTTGTTCCAGTCCTACTCAGCCCCCCTCCTGCAATTCTTCCTACAGTACACTGAGGAGAGGTTTAGTACTTAGCATTGTACTCACTGGAGTATAAGGGAACAAGAGGAGATCTTATTGGAACAAGCAAGCTTCTTAAGAGACTTGAGACTGTAGCTGTAGAGAGTCTAGGACCGGAGGGCATAATTTCCAAGTAAGGAGTCACCCACATAAGCCAGAAATTAGGAGGATTTTCTTTTCTCAGAGGGAGGTGAATCTGTTGAATTCTCTACTGCAAAGGGCTGTCGAGATAGGGTCATTGAGTACATACAAGGCTGCAACGGACAGAATTTTCATCAATAAGGGTGTCAAGTGTTATCATCTAAAAGGTTGAATGGTAGAGTTGAGGATTATCGGATTGGTCATAATCTCATTGAACGTAAAGTGGATTCAATGGGCCAAACAGCCAACTCTGTTCCTACTGCTTATAATCTTATGAACTGTATTGTTGATCATGATTTGGGAATCAGCGTTATTTTATTTTAAGAAGGGGTTCAGAAAACTTTACTCCTTTTCCATGAGGACAGTGGTATGGTGAACCACATCAAAGGTCAAGAAGAATGTGCGCAAGGTCACTTCATTAGCTGCAGGGGCTTTAGGATGGGTTGTCTGAAAAGATGCTGTACAAATACAAATTATTTGAGAATAATAAGTTGTTTCCTAATGACCGCATTCTGCTATCAATCTGCTTATGAATGATGATGTTTCCAGCTGGTTACTCCAATAACTGCTTTGGATATTAACATGTGCTCTGCTCACCAATTTAATTCAAACTCTCGTTTACCACAACAGAGTTGCTGAAGTGAGTGCTTACCAATTGCTTAGCCAACGGCTAGTCACCGATTAGAAACTTGTTCCAACATTCACTGGCTGAGAGAACAGAAGGCAAGCATTGCAAACCATACTGAAATGTCAGCTTGAGGAAAAAGATGACTAGGTTCTCAGGAAACTAACTCCCACAGTGAGAGACTTCAGTCATTTACCCTTTAATTGTGCTTGCTTTTCTGTAATTGTTGCTGGATCACAGCAATTACCCAAGTAATAATTGATCTTACAAGGTCTCTGTGTTGTTAGTTTTTCTTCCCCATCCATCTGTTTGAATGTTTGCCTCTCTTATTTTACTCTTTGTTTTGTTTTCTGGATACATTGTGCATATCTAGCTGTCTTTGTCCATTCCCCGTTCACACAACCTGTCTGGATTTATTTCGAAGTAAGTGTTTCTAGATTTATCTCTCAGTCTATTTTACATTCTGTGTCTCCAACCTCCTGAGAAAACCCGTTTTTAGAAACTCTAATGTTTATGGTTTACACGTTTTGAATTTTCATGATAGACAAACTTTAATATCATAATGTACGTTTCTTGTACCAATTTTTCATACATGTCAAGAGTGCTCAGTCTACAGTATACAAGTAATCTTCAGCTGCTGGAGTTGTTTCTGGCAGCAACATGCAATTATATTCCGGATTCACGTGAGGTTTAGAATTAGTGAGGAAGCAGGCCATTCAGCCCATCGCGTCTATACCAATCCCTCCAAACAGCATTTCACCCAGGTCCACCCCTCTAACTTATCCCTGTAACCCTGCACTTCCCATGGCTAGTCCACGCATCCCTACACACTGTGAGCAAATTAGCATGACCAGTCTATCTAACCTGCACATCTTGGACCCAGAGCGCCCAGAGGAAACACACGCAGATACGGGGAATTTGTGCAAAATTCACATAGGCAGTAACCCACGGGCGGAATCAAACATGGGTCCCTAGCACGGTGGGGCTCATCCTTGCAGCTCTTATCCAAAATCTTGACATCCGTGTCTCCTCTCCCTGTAGGATGAGCCAATGTTAATAGATTTTCTATATATGCCTCATGTAAACTAATCTTATCAGTTGAATTTTTGTTTCCAAGATGGGAGCACAGAGTCGGGAAAATGCTTGACTTCACAAAGTTGAATCAAAAGAAAGTGCTCAGAAAGTTCTAATTTGGTTATGGGGCAGGTGTTAACTGCCATTATGCCTGTTGCCCCCAGAAAAAGAGTGTGAGGGCTATTACAGAAGCTGTGGAAGCAGGAATTGAGAGAGGCCCCCCTCAGCGATCTGGGACTTTATTCCAGCTGCAAAAACGAAGAAACAAACAAAAAAAAATTATCCAGCCCTCACTTCTCATTCTCCTTCAACTTCATACACTCCCCATGCCCTACCCATGCCAATCTCATGTCACCCACAAACCTACAACCCCTCCAGGTCGCAGTGAAATATCGAGCACCGATATTTTTAAAGCTTTAGTCTGTTTTTGTTTCTTTTTCAAATTAGATCAAAAATAAATGATTTGACAGTTTTAATAAGTTGGTCCACTTTTGAAATACATTTGTGCCTACTTTGAAAAACGCCAAAGTGCATTTGATCTCAGGCAGCCTACCTCTCTAGATGACTCTGATAAATTCATATTTTTCCTGAGAAGATCTGAGGGCCTGTTCTAGACATCCCATTGAACTGAAGATGGCTGCACTTTTACATGTTTAGCAGCCTCTATGAACCATGAACGTGACAATTACGCCATAACCTATTGAAAATGTCTACATCAGGACTAGGGGTGGGAATCCCAAAATTGGGCTCCAGCAGCATTTTGACTAAAGCTGAGACGCTTGCTGGGATTGCAAAAATTGAGGTCACAATTTTTGTGGCTAACTTTAGTCATAAATTTCTTAGCTGGTGGAAATAAAATAACAATGTAAATAGTTTCAATATTTATGTTGATTGGATTCACAATTCAGTTTTGCATCCTTTTACCAGTAGCGAACGCAAACTGCCCATTTAATTAGTACTTCCTGAAACTTCATGAGTCGTGATTTTCATTCCCACGTGCTACATATTAATCACCAATTTAACAATCCATTTCACTTCTAGTAGTTTCAGACATTAAATTGGAGCAATGAAATACAAGTCTCTTAAAATTTGCGTACAGAGAAGTGCAAGGCTCAAATAGATATGGATGCAACATTTTTTGTATATCAGATTAATTGCACCAGCTTTTTTGACAAATGGAATTATATAAGAATCTGTTACATTATTTAATACGTAATTTTCATGTTAAGTATGCAAAAGCTCCAACCAGTCAGAATTCAATTATTTTATGAGAGAATTATGCATGGAGAAGTCAAACAGAGTTTAATTGCTCTTTAAATTCAAATCAAAATCTGGTGAAATGCCTACCTTATTTTAAAGTGTGCTGATAGGTTATATTTTTTAAATCAAAAGCTAAAGCACATTTAGTCTACTATGTTAATCAGATAATTTCTGTCAGGAAGAGTTTCTCTTGCTGACTTTTGCTTTGAACAATAAATAATTGGAGGAAGTCTCTATACCAGATGATCAGTTGCAAGAAATAGGTTTATGACAATGATTGTATGAGAGCCAAAAAAATTGACATATACTATTGAACATAGCACAGACAAAAAAAATGCAAAAAAGTAAACATGAATGTATGATCAGAATAAAGAGGATTTACTATCTTTTCTACATAAGGTATTAAGTCTGTATGTAAAATAACACTAGTAATAGGAGCTACAATACACACATCAGGTTAATGTTGCTGGACAATTTGTATTAATTCTTAATTATTTAATAATTAATAAATCAGAAACATGGATTTATATTCCAGAGACATGATTTCAAACTACACCATAACCTCTGGGGAATTTAGTTAATTGGTGAATCTGGAATAAAATGTTAATCTAATTAATAATGATCATGAGACCTCTGAAAATTATTACAAAGTCCATCTCGCTCACTAATGCCATTCAGGAGAAGAAACCTTCCACTCTTACCGAGGTTTGCATGCTTCTGTTTCAAGACCCCCGTTAATATGTTTCTCTTTCAAATGCCCTCTGAAATAGCCTTGGAATTCACTTGATAGCATTAAACCAGCTGGTCCTCCTTCTCATGATTTCTCTGTCCCTTTACTGATTTTCTCTTCAGGTAATCATCCAAATCTCTTTTGAGAACCATGTTGGAATCTGCCTTTACTGCTCTCTGAAGCAATGAGTTTGAATCTTAATCATTCACGACACAGAAAAACAAGCTTTGTAATGCTGTCTTTGCTTCTTTTGCCATTATCTTCAAATCAATGCCTTTGATTCTGAACCCTTCCAACAGTAGGCCTGGTTCCTCTCTCGATATTTTATCAAAATTCCTGACAATTCTGAACTTTCCCTCTAAGAATAACAGCTTTGACTTGCTTCTAAGGCTTCAAGTCTTCCTAAAACAGGTGGAGCTTTCAGTGACTATCTCCTTCATAAAACAAAGATCTTATGTTCTGTTTCTTGTTCACTTGAGGTATGGGAATGGATCCTTGGAATTTCAGCGTGGAAATGACTTTTTTCTAAGGGTTCATTTCTCCCTCTTCTCCCTTCTTTGAACAGTTTGTTCTCCTTTGTAGAAAAGGAACATAGAAAGTGTTGGAGAAACTCACCAAAGATAACAAGGTGTGGAGCTGGATGAACACAGCAGGCCAAGCAGCATCAGAGGAGCAGGGAGGCTGACATTTCGGGCCTATGCCCTTCTTCAGAAAAAATATTTTTTTTTATTCTGAAGAAGGGTCTAGGCCTGAAACGTCAACTTTCTTGCTCCTCTGATGCTGCTTGGCCTGCTGTGTTCATCC